>JAHWFO010047224.1:1344622-1360898 GCA_023313115.1 Rhysida immarginata | reverse complement strand
AAAGTATTTTCTGCAAAATATTTTGTATAAAATCAACATTTTAAAAGCAATAACTATTTTATTTTATTTTTTATTTTATTAAAAAAAATATTTCGAGGCTACCTGACATATTTATCATATAGTGCACAAGGTAGGCAGAGCGCAGAGAGGCACGCTAGAAGAGGTTTGGAATGTTCTAGATCTTTCTCGCGCCACTGGCTCTCGTCAAGTATGAGCAGCGGTTCGCCAAGCCGTTGCAAAAAAAGCCGTTTTTAATTGTGAAACAATAATGGTTTTTTAATCATAAAACAGTTAATAAAAACGTTTTTCTGTGAAAATGGAGAGCGGAGAATTTGCTGGCTCTTCGGGGATTGAAGAGAAAATTGACGAATATATGAACAGCGAAGTTTCGAAATTGCGACTGAAGGATGCAGTAGTATATTTTGAAATATTGCTCCATGAAAATAATATGATTGCATCAGAATCGTCAACTATAATTTCTCACGCAGCTATGATGATGGGACAGCAACTCTATGAACTTACATTAGAAATGCTGGATGAAAAAATATTTGTAAATGAAGAGGCATTGATTCATGTGAATGAAGATTGTGAACCAGTATCTTGTCAAGAAATTGAAGATCTTTCATCGGACGATTATGAACCAGAAGAGAAAAAGAGCAGAGAAAAAGAGTACGTTCCTTTGAAGTATAAAATAAAAGTTATTAATAATGCCAAAGCACATCCTACGTGGACCTTGCAAACTTTGAAAAAGAAAGGATGTCGACGTTTAAAAAAGATGGAATATTTATCCCAGTGGGAAAAAAAATAAAAAAAGACGGAAATACGTTTGATAAATATTCAATTATTGATTCCTGGACTTGTTGAAGCTAAAAAAAAAAAGTTAGTTGTCACAAATAAATTTGTAAATATAATATATTGAATAATTATTTGGGTAAAGAAAAAAAATTGTTACAACTGGGATTCGAACCCGCCACCTCACACTAATAATTTGATTTGTGAGTAGCAACCACGCTGCCGTTTGAGCTATCGGATCACTTACAATCAAAGAGGAAAACTTTCCCTTATATATGGTGCTCGAAACTTTAAACTGTCTTTTTTTCAAAATTGGCTGATCAGTGCGCCTTAATATTTAAGTATATTAACATCCTAAAGGTACACTACAACTATACGAAGTCTCGTATTAAACTAAAATTCCGAGGTCGTAATGTCCCCTTGTGAGCCAGAACAACAAGAGGGTAAGTAAAGCCCGGGCAAAGTGTGCAATATAAGTAAGTTCTTTAAGAATGATGGTTACATCCCACCTCTGAGAATTATAAAACAAAATTGACTTTGTAACAATACGTAGAATTCCTGTTGTTCGGGCTTTTCTTATAAGTTAACGTTTTCTAGGAAATATTTAATAATGATCCGTAACTGGAGATAATGGAGAGTTAGCAGACTTTTGAGAAAGAGTGAAAGATTACAGAGGAGGCAGTCCTTCGTTCGAGCTACAGTTGGCGACATAACCGATAACAAAGCATACATGAACTCAACTCTTCAAACCAACAACCATATGGTGTTATGTCCTATAATAATATTTCGAAGGATTATAACAATAATTCATATCTATCGAAATGCCAGCGAAGAAATGAATGAATATTGTGCAGAGATGACAAAAAGTTATCCGGGCATCGGAAACATCTGAACAACTGCTTCGTCTATAGACGGAAATTGTAGAATTACTGAAAACAAATTTATTATTTAACTTCATGAGGTTGTTCTGTTTAACCTATAACTGTAATTATCTCGGGCAACGCCGGGTGTCTCTGCTAGTATATGAATAAAAGCCAATGTGTGTATATTCTCGATAATCTCTACAACCACGAACCGATGAGCGTCAACTTTTGCATGATACTTTAACATAGTTCGGAAAAGATTTTTAACTAATTTGCAATGGATTTCCTTGCAAATCAAGTGGAGAACCATACATTGATTTTATAGTAGCATGTCTTCATATATTTACATTTTCAATAATTACATCCTACACAATTAGTCAAATTCGGCAAAAAACAATCCTGAATTTGGTTATTCTAAAATTTACCAATGATCAACTAAATTGAGTGAAGCCAGGTGCCTATTCTAGTGAAAGGATAACAGAATTACACTACATCAGTTACTATCGGAAGTGAATATTTGTGAGAAAATGATGTGCTCTGTACAATGATAATGGACAAAACATGGCTTGATTGTGCAAGATTGTGCCACAGATCTCCGGATACTTGGTCAATTTTGTCTTCATTGACTCTTTCAGCATACTGCTCCTGTAAGTCGTTGCGCAAATAGCAATCTAGACCCGCTGTATCTTAGCTGCTGTTCTTACAGGTTGGCTTGTCTTAAATTTATCTGAAAAACCAAAATGGAAAGAAGTGTGTGAAGACCAAGTGATTTTTTTTTATACGAGTTGGATTGAGTCATAGCCTACAAAGATAAGAGAATTTTCTGTCGGGCAGAAAGAAGAGTGCAGGAAGTGATGTCAGCATATTTTCTGCCTTGTGGTTTCTGCCGTTGTTTTTACGCATGTGGAATCCACACCTTAGGCTGCCCAAACAGGGGGGAGCCTATAATTTCATAGAGAGAATTGGAATACGTATTCGGTATTTCAATTCTCTTTGTGGATTAAAGGTCCCCTCCCCCCTTTATAGTTGTTCCATTCCACAGTTTTTGCCTAATTAATTTAAGGCTGGGACATTATAAATCTTAGGGAGTTTTCTTGAAAGAACAAACTTTTGTTGTGGAGAACAACGATGAGCTTTCTAACAATAGCTTCACAATAGGGTCAGAAAAATATCTTATTTTCCATTTGAAAAGGAAATAATAACATAATGTGAAATAACAAAAAAGGTAATTTCATTATGAAAGAAATTGAGTTTTTGAAGATGTGTATTGTGACGTCACACTTATGTAAAGTCCCCCCTACCCCCATGTCACGCTATGTCACACTTTTCATACCCACCCCCCCCCCCCTAAGAGCGTGAGGTATTTCTTGAACGTCCCCATATCAGTTAGATAAATTGTAAATATTTTTTTATACTGTAATAATTTTACAAATTTACATTTACAAACTTCAGTATAGGAAAGACCTCAGGACCATCACTTCCCTGGGGAGGGCGGTGGTTATTTGAAATAACTTAAAACATATTAACCAAACCGCCTGATTAGTCCCCCCCCCCCCCTTAGCCTCCCCCTTGACCAAGTTCTAGATCCACCACTGATGTATGATGCTATAACACGAAAATGTGCTCCTTTTATCTGCTTTGGCGGTAAAATCATTCTTGTTCCTTATTATCCTTCCTTATGTTCTTGAATACATGGTCTGTGCTTAAACCAATCGAATATCCTCCAGCTAACTTTATATCCAGGCCTCCTCCTCTTCTTATTTCTTTTAGATTTCATTATAAATTGATGGAAATACTAACGATATGCTTTAAGCTTATATAATTATACAGGATGTATTAAAAAAAATCTTCATCCGATTTCAAAATGCTATAGCTCCACAATCAATGATCGCAGATAAACATTCTGGATTCTATTGGAAACAGAGGATCGCCAAGTTTTGTTTCATTGCCGCTAGAGGTCTTCCGGGCGCATCTGAAAGTAAAGACCATGAATAGAAAGTCTCCATTCAGTTTCTATTCAGCGTCTCTATCTGAAAGTCGTACTGAGCTTCCGTCAGTTTATGTCGAGATAGGGACCTCGCAGAACAAAACATTTTTGAAATCGGATGAAGAATTTTGATACACCCTGTAGATACATTGCCGGCAAAATAAAATGCAACACCTATATTTGGAATTTTGCACAATTGTAGCATTGGTGGCATACAAGAAATGATTCAAATTTCAAGACAATACGTCCAGAAGAACGTTGTACAGGGTGCTCCCATGCCCCAATAAACCACATTAGTAGGTCGTATAATTACATATATGCAGCTTAATTGCAGCCCTCGATTCTTGCATGCATACGGTCATAAATATGCTGGATGTCGTCTTGAGGCAGGTTGTTCCAAACCTCCTGAACATGCTGGCGCAATTGTGGAATTGTTGCAGCGACGATGAACAGAACGTTATGTCCCATCATGTCCAACACTTGCTCAATTAATGACAAGTCTGGAGATCGCCCGCTGACCAGGGAAGTTGGGCCACATGCTGTAAGGCCTACAAGCTACGGGCAGTGTGTGGACGGATATTATCTTGCTGGAAAAACATGTTACCCTCCTGTTGAAATTTTAATCATTTCTTGTATGCCATCAATGCTGCATGTGTGCAAAATTTCAAATAAATCGACCCATTCCTTCTAAGTATTGCATTTTTTGCCGGCAGTATAGATGAAAAAGAAAAGAAAAAATTCTGCGACCTGGATTCGAATAGTATGACCTGTTTCGGTATACTTGCCCTTTCAGGTAATCCCATAAGAAATACTTATAGTCGCCGCGAAATGAGCATAATGGAGTGCACGAAAAATTGCGATATCTTCATTCTTTACCAAAACCATCATCAAAATGCCGGGTCAATTAGTGAGTGAGACACCCTGTAGCTTTAGCGGTAAGAACCATTCAAAGTGTTGTGAAACAGAAAGCAGAAAACTTTAATCAACTTTAACATGCGACGACATTGCAACGACGTCCATTTACCGACCAAAATTATTTGACCTGGTTTGCCGTTGACCGTAATGCTCCATTAACGAACTCCGCCGAACAATTACCTTAGAACTACCCATTAGAGGAAACAGACTCGGAAAATCTCTCCTTTCGAAAGTAATGGCGGACGCGGAGTGAACCCATATTCTTAGTAAATAGGTAAATGAAAGCTACTTAATAAAATTTAGGCATCTTTGCGTGCGGTAGAGTCGCGTTTGACGTAACCATTCCGATACAGCAATTTACATCAGCGATCGATATTTTTCTCACTGCAGCTTGCTTTAACTAAATTCCAGTATTGCAAACGAATGAAAGAAACCAAGATCTGGGTATAGTAACACGGGAAGCCAATTAAGTATTGCTATATTAAAATTTTGCTTTCCTTCATTAATGTCTACTGTTTTACCTAATTTAACGATGAGATCTTGTAAAGTGGAATTCCGCACTGTGTTTAATTTTAAAAGTTGTCTTGGTTCACTTTATTTTATTTATATAGGTATATACGATGCTCTACCAAAAGTATCCGGACACCCCTATTTTACTGTTTCAACTTTCATAATATCACTTTTGATGTAAAAGAAATGTAACAGCAGCTAATACGACACTGACTCCGTCAGTCAACATGCCGACAGAAAGGAGCTGAAATAAGTGTTTTGACCGGGCGTTTTCGATCCACTCCGCAAAAAACGAACAGAATCGCAAAAGCATACTTCAGAACATCACCGCTGCTTTGGAGTGGACCCATACGCCTACTCATCGACCGTAGCTTATGGACCATCGGTTCGTACCGTGTCCTTCAAGTGATGGGTTTCTTCGAAATGGCCGGAAAGAAGAAGCCTTTTGTCTCAAAAGGGTGAGTGGCGATGACTGGGCAAATGCTATGGGGAGTGATAAAGCCGCTTCACTCTCCAGCAATCTGACCGTCGTGTGGGGTCTGAAAGCGACCAAAAGAAAAATACCTCAAGAGTGCTCGTGAATAATAGTGAAGGGCTCTATTTTGTGGGCATATTCTGTATGAAACTGCATGCGCGAGACCCATAACTGGTATTGACATGGAGCTTAATGCCCCAACATACCAAGCGATGTTGCAAAATCATCTTTCTATAGCGATGGAAGAATTTTTTGGAAATGCACCAGATTGCTCCTTCCAGCAAGACAATGCTCCATACCATACTGCTCGTTCAACAAAGGTAAGGTTCACTCAAGCGGATATCAAGCCATAGCCTTGCTCAAGTCCGGATACAAAACCGATTGAAATTGTGTGGGGTGTGCTGGAGCGTCGCATATGGATGAAGCCACCAGCCACAAACCTTCATCAGTTATTAGGCCGAGTGTCAACGTGTCCTTCCAGATTATAAACACCTTGCCGACAGCCTTTCTCGTCATGTTGCAGCAGACATTCCAGAAAAAGATAATCTAAGATGTTACTGACAGGATCATTTTAATATAAGATACAAGAAGAGAGATGGCGGATACTTTTGACAGGGCAGTGTATGTGATTTTCAATGCTCCGTAGAATTTTTAAAACGACATGAAGGTGTATTTTTTGCTTCTCAAAATGTGTAAGTAAACCCGAAAGGAATACAATAAATTCATAACATCAAGTCAAAAAGTCAAGTGATTAACGAAGTGCAAAAAGGAATCAAGAGAAATCTCAGATTACAAAAGTGATACATTCCGAAGAATAAGTTCAAAATACGACGGCGAGTCAAATGAAAGTGAGCCAACCCATCCCGCGCAAAAATGGTTCGGTCCATTATCTGCGACGCATGTGCATAGCACACAGGCATCTCTCATTTACGAAAGTGACACTTAGGTGTGAGGATAAAAGTTGTTTAATGCTCTCATACATATTTTATGCCATCATATTGAATATCGATTATTATCGAAAATTATTATTTTTTCGAAATCTCAGTTAAACAGTGACCTCCCTCTTGCTTTGAAGATCAAGTGTGCAAAATTTCATCAAGATCGGAATAAAATTACAAAATTAGATTTGTATAAGAAACAAACGCACAAACATTCATATCCGATTTCTTTCCTATTATGTCCCATTCTGAATATTTATAATAGTGTGAAAATTAAAGTGAACAAGAGGAACTTTCACATAATTTGACTTCTTGAGTTTGGCAGGCCTGACTTATAGCTGATATGTAACTAATTACGTTCAGCTGTTTGCTGTATTATAATAAAATACTTACTAAAATAATTACTCCGTATTTCAATAAAAATATCGCTGAAATTTTTTTTATTTTTAACAGTACATTCTGAGCAACATAGCTTTAATTTATTATAAAATCTTCCCTTTGGTTCTTTCGATTGAATTTAATTAGAACGTTATGAATTTTCATTAAAGATATTACCAATGTCAGAAACACAAAGCAGAAGCAGAACTTTTCAATTAAAAAAAAGCGATCCATTTTTATGGTTCCTAAGATTTCCAAGAAGAGACTTTAAAAGCCAATTTAAGCAAAGTTCATCAAAAACATCCACCTCACTTCCATGGAAACAGCTAAGCGCATCTTCGACAAATGAAACTGCCCCATTTAAGAGTAAGATTCAATGGAGTCGGCTACAATTCAACAGAGAGCACAATGGTAAGACGCACATTCGCATTGCCAGCATAAAAGAATCTTAATAATCGAACAATAGACAAGACCAAAAAATCGGTTGGCTAGAGAACGTCTACATTGCCTAGAGCAGCATTGCCCTGTGAATTTGCACGACTAACTTTCAAGTTTTATCTGTCCCGAAACTCTCTAGACAGACTTCGACTATGATCTCTTATAGAACAATCCTTCATTTTATGTCCAGCTGCCTATTTTCTCTTTTAGTGTTAGTGTCATATCTGATAGATATAATGCAACAATAACCAACAGCCAGTTTTTAAATGCCAAAATGGCAAGTTTTAGTCGAATGCTGTAAAATTGTTCCAAAGGGATTTCACGACAGTTAGGCCAGTTTCATTTTTCTAGTACAACATCTAAAACACGAGAGCATAAAACAAGAGGTAAGAACCAAACATTTTATTCCTATTTTTCAAAATACTCTCCAAAGGAAGCTATGCACATATTCAGCCGTTTAAATCAATCTTACTGTTTCCAGTCAACTCCGAAGATACCCGAAACTGCTCCATATATGCGGCTACGATGTCCTCTTGGCAAGGATATCGAACCTTACAAAGCTCATTTTTCACGCGAGGAAACACGAAGCCGCAGATAATATGATCCGGCAAGTAAGGTGGGTGGCGCTAATGGGAGGAAGGCCGCTAGAACAAACCTCGAAGTCCAGTTCATGGGTACTATGTCAGTTTTGTCTGTTTTGCAGCACTTACGGAACATATTTCGACTGCAAGGTCGTCTTTCAGAGACTTTCGCTCCTTTCCAATTTCTCGAAACCAATTTGAGACACGTCCAAAAATATAATCTTAAGTTTTATAGTACACATTTGGATTTAGGCTCATTTTATAGCCCTAGAAAATCATGGCTCTCCACGCCTCTCTTGAAATCGCCATTATAATTGCTCCTGCATCCCGAGAACGCTTACTTCGACTCTCTGTTGACTTCAAACAAATACCTTCAGGATCATGGAGAAATTTACTGGAGATGAAATTTCGACGAAATTTATGAACTTCCGCTAATCAGTGACTTATATAGGCTGGCAGCTGTTTCATTTTATTCATACTTTTCAATGACATACGAGGACATTTTAATTTCTCGAAACTGAGAGCGTTAGTATCCAAATTGTTAAAAAGAAGATGGCCTCTGTGGGCCGATTTCTCTGAAAAGCACTCGCATTGTCTTCTGGGATTGTGACGTCACCTGGAAGGTTGGCAGCAGGCGATCCGCCGTATCTTTTAATATAACAAAGCTGAGATGGCTGGAGTTCCGTGTACTTTTGCTAATAGTAAACGCAATATTTATTATTTCTAGTCCAATATTATAATCTAGATTTCCATGCATTATTCTTTCATAGCAATAGATACGACCAATAGTTCATTAAATGCGCAACTCCCCCCACCCCCCTTATAATGAAAACGAGCACACTCGTAACGAGCAGGAGAATTCCTAATTAACGTGCTCTTGATACGAGTGCTAAAACGCAAAAATCCAACAGATTGCACTACGAGAAAATTGAAAATTAAGAGAAAATTCGAAACCGGAGAAAGAAGTTTAAAAAATAAAATATACAGAACACTCTTCGCTTTCATCTTCACCTCCTTCATTCGTACCAAGCAATTAAAACTGTTCAGTGGCTTCAGATTCATTTGAAGACTATAAACCATGTTCGAAAAAACGACGAGGCGGGATACGTTTTCACTCAAATTGTAATTTGAACAAAGCGAAAGTGTTCAGGCTCAAACAGAAAGTAATCGGGTATGTAGGCATTACTTTTTTTTCCCCCTATCATAGTTTTACAACCATACAAATATCGTAGATGTTTTAATGGTGTACTAGCACTTAATGATACATGACTGGATACTGTAACAGGTTGGTAAAATGATTTCCGGACAATTTCCCAATACATAACAGTAAAGATCTGAAGAGGTGATAAGAAAAGTAACATCCACAGAATAAAACTGAAACAAAAAGGAAAAATAACCAGAACAAAAAAAGAATGTGGATAGTGTTTAAGAGTTCTTATTCATATTTAAACTGTAAGAGGTTAATCGTTGAAGAATTGCTTTTGATGAGGTGGCCTCGTTGTTGCAGTGACAGATGTATATAAATAGACCTTTTATTTGCAATATCTGAATTTTAAACACATATTATTCCAATAAAATATTTCTATAAAACCTTAGCCGTTTTTCTTCCTTTATATTGGTGATAAATAGGCTGGAAACTAAGGGTCCCTCGCTATTCCTTATAGTTTTCTATGGCGTTCGGCTGCTCCAAACCTTCCAGCTGACGTCACACGTCAGTAGCCAATGACCATCGACCACCCCGATAGAGGCCACCTTCTCTTTAACAACCTTGGTTAACAATGTTAACTTAACATCCATGGAGAAAATACCATGGTGTATCAGTGCTTTTAACGACGATATTTATTTATTTATTTAAAGATAAAAAAATAATTGACAAAATAATTAATAAATAATAAATAAAATAAAAATAAAAATAAATAAAAATAAAATAAAACGCTGAAGTTTCGGATAGAGACTACTCTTTTTGCTTTGATAAAGGATAGTCTCTATCTGAAACGTCAGCTTTTTATTTTATTTTTATTTTATTTATTATTTATTAATTATTTTGTCAATTATTATTTATTTTTTTATTTTTATTTAATAACTATTATTTATTGTATTCCAGGGTTTTTGTGTCTCGTCCTTTTCTCATATAAATATCCGTTTATTTATTTAAAGGTTAGACTAAACAGAATAATAGTGCCCAATGAGGTCAGTATGGTTAAAAACCGACAAGTTAGGCCTCAAGGGCACCCTTACAGAAACATCAGAATAACCATATGGGTTAGTAAATGGGAAAACTATACAAATATTGTAATAATAAAGATGGGGCAACAAAATGTCCAAGATATAAGCCAGCGCAAAAATTATGAATTAAAGAAAAAGAAAACTACAACTACTATGTAATATATTGTAAAGTAAACAATTATTATGTGCCATATATATGGTAAAATAAACTGCAATTATATCATAAAAGAGAAGTATATAAAATTTCAAGTAACAATCATATGAAGTGGATATGACTTAAAAGTGCTGTTGTCCAAGGATATTAATCTTTAATAGACATCATTGCTGTGAGCCTAAACACGGTGACTGTTAAAAAATTTATTGTAACCATTTACTATTTTCTTATTGTTTTCTCTTGTTTTTTAATACTGTTTTATATACTTTTTGATATTTACTTTGTTACATTGTATTCTTCAATATAATTATTAAACAATTTACTGTAACCATTTTTAACTTTGTTTTAGCTTTTTTAAATTGGGACAGTTATCCCTTTATTATAGGCTATAGCTAGAAGTTGGTTGTCGTTTGTAAAACCAACTCCACCTAAAAAACAAGCCTGTCGACTGAAGCATCGTACATTGTTACATCATCATAAGGCCAAATTTAGGGTTTATTAAGTACCGAAAGGTACTTTATGCTATCAGTGTTGGGAAACGTGTCCATCTGTCTGCCTGTCTGTCTGTAACTCTAACTCATCCAAGCTATGAAAGATTTTCAAAATCTGTTTTCGTCAGTCGATGAATATGGTTCATGGCACGAACCAATCACTAATATTATCTAAATCGATTCAATAGCACGTGCGCAAATGGTACCTTCACGTCCCCACCAAGCAATTTTCAATGGGAAGATATACGAGGCTCGTCCAGAAAGTAAGTTCCGTTCGGTAATAAAAACAAAACTACTACATATATATTCAAAATTTTTTCTTTACCAGATTCTATGTACCCAAACAAAAGATCTGATTAGTTGGGAACAACTTGACCACCCGCCTTACAGTCCGGACCTCGCGTCCAGTGACTACCACCTGTTTCGGGAGCTAAAGGAGTTCATCGGCAGCATGCATTTCAGCGACGAAGAACAGTGAAAAATGCGTGACTTTCTTCACCGGCGGCAGCTTCTACGAAATGATCATGGGGAAGTACATTGAGCGCTATGACAAGTGCTTAAATAAACTTGGAAACTATGTGGAAAAATAGTTAAAGGTACATAGAATCTGGTAAAGAAAAAATTTTGAATATATATGTAGTAGTTTTGTTTTTATTACCGAACGGAACTTACTTTCTGGACGAGCCTCGTATTAAGTAATACAACAAACAAATCGTAGTGACGAGTTAAAAGGGGTAATAACTATTTTCGCCAATTGATAAATATGGTTCCGCGAATGAACCATTTTGAAAATGGTTGTAATCTATACAATTGCACGTGCTCTAATGGTACCCTTATAATCCCACTCTCAAAAATTTTCAAATAATAAGATATGCCATGTAATATATCAAACAACTTGGAATGATGTGTCATGAATGAATACAATATAAAATTAATGATAAACCAAATTGGTTCAAAAGTACATGGTTTAATGATATCATTATGGTCCATTAGAAAATTTCAATGTTATCATAGGGCAGTTGAAAAAGATGGTTCAACAAACGGTTTAGTTTATCTCTTCGGTACTTGGTTATGTCATTCCTTAATGGCTTATTATGATACAACTACATTTCAAAAGTTTAGAAACTTCGCTGAAGCATGACCGTGACAACTTGGAAACGTTGATTGGCAATGGAAAAAAAAACACTTGGAAATTCGGAAAAATGTTTTAACTAAGCACTAATATACCAGCTTTAACATACCTTTTATTTTTTCAATTGCATGCAAAATGAAAGAGAACTGATTTTTTGAAATTTGCATAGCCGTTCCAAAAGTTTAGAAACGGAGGTTTTTGGTTTCAAAAGTTTAGAAACATTTCACAATTTACAAAATAAAAGTTACCAAACACAAACAAACATGTCACTATTTAGTTGGATGGCCTTGTGCTCTGATTACAGCATTTATTCTTCGTGGCATTGATGTTACTAATTTCGTACATTCTTCAGGAGTAATGGTTTTCCACACGTTTAGAAGTTCTTTCTTAAGATTACCCTTATTTGCAGTGTCCACTTGTCGTAGTCTGTTTTTGATCAAACGTCAAATATTCTAATTTAATTCTGTTTTGTGATGGCTTGTAGTTTTGGAAAACAAATTTATGCAGAATTTTCAGTCACTTTTAAGTCACTCCCTCCCTTATGATTTTATAAAACTCATAGCTCTTCCGTCTAAAAAAAATAGAAAATAACATTTCAGAATAAGAATTCACAAAGATCACAGAAGGGAAAACCTACAAACTGTTTGTACAATTGTTTGTACAATTCATTGAAACGAAACGTTTTCTCCGACTGCCTCTAGCACCAAGTCGTAATTTTTTTCAAATTCACATTAAGATATTTTTAAAGTTAGATTAAGTAAACCTTTCCGAGCCATTCTGAACATTTCCTCGGGGACGATTTATTCAAACGGCTAATAAGCGCAAATTACTTTAAAACGCTTTGCATGTTCTTCTATTTATATAATTTTTTTTTCTTTTTTTCCAGCAAGGGACGATGAAATTTCCATTGGATTTTATAAAAAACAGAGCGTTAAGGGGGCTGTTCACAGGGAAAAATTAATCTGAACTTCATCTTCTTCAAAATTTAAAGTGGATAGAATAAGAAAAATATGAAACCGCCTTGTTTAAATCGTTCCGAAAGCGTCAAACTTTGAAATCCCATAATATATAAAATTACCCCACTCCCCAATGGAAAGTTAATAAAACTGACTGGCTCTGTTTATTTTACCTTATGTTTAATTACCCACCCGACGTTTTATGTTTTTCCAAGGCAATCCGGACGCTAAAATCGCTATGAAAACAATTAATGCGTAAAGTCTTTCACAATTACAAATGTATATAATTAAAGGTCATCAGAGTTATTACTCTGTTATGCTCAACTATTGCATGGCAAAATGCACTGAAAAGTGGATTGTAAATCGCTCCAGGTATAAAAACAAAGCCTTTTTATACGCTTTCCAATAGATTTCATGAACTCTTTATAAACTGGCTTCGTTCTAAGTAGCAGATGCGTTTCATGAAAAGCGACTGATACTCAGGCCATTTAAAAAGTTTATGAGCATTTCTGCACCCTTTAACAATGAATATTTTTTTAACAATGAATATTCACCTTAACCCCTTAATAGACATGGCTCTGTCCTATATGAATTGGGTCCTCTCCTCCTCTGAGAAGAGTCTTAAATAAATTATTTTATCACAGTAACAAGCGGTAAATGAAAGTCTACAATGGTGATAGTCAAGTCAAAATCAAGCATCATTGCTTTTTGAATTCAAACAGTGCCACCATGCAACTGAGGCATACACCGAAATGTTTCAGCAAGATAAGATGCCTTGTCAACAAGAAAAGCTTAGATTTGGTTTTCGAATTTCCGGGATAGAGATATATCCCTCGAAGTTAACCCCCGCTTTGGACGACCGCCCTGCATTGATAAAGATGCACTGATGGCACTCATTCAGGCTAATCCACACCAATCCTGTTATGAATCAGCCAAAAAACTCTCTGTGACAGAGGGAACTGTGCATAACAATCTTCGAATACTGGGAAAGTCATAAATATTGCTATTATGCCCCCCCCCCCCATGCTCTGTCACCAGTGAATAAAGTGCAACGCCTGGTGCCTTGCTCTTCCTTGCTCTAACGTCATCAGAGATATTGCTGGACCAAATCATGATCTGTGATGAAAAGTCGATACTCTACAATAATATCCATCGCTCTTGCCAATGGTTATTACGAGGGGAAGATCCTAAAGCAGGATCTACACCCAAAGAAGTTGGGGTATTGCACTGAAGTCTTAGAACAAGATCAAGCCATCATAGCACATGTGTTCTGTGATATGTTCCAACGGACTTATCAGAAACTCCTCCAACAATGTGCATTGGTAAATCGCAAAGACCTTACTGCTATGGGACAATGCAAGACTACATACAGCTTTACAGACTCGTTCAAAGATGCCTCACCTAGCATCTCTCCCACAGATTTTCACTTGTTTAGATTATTGGATAATCATATGCGTACACGACAATGTAGAAAATCCTCAAGCCCGCGAAATAGAGTTGCAAGAACTTTTTCACCTACAAAACCAAGGATTTCTACCTTTGACGTGGGATTTATGCATTACCCATTCGTTTGAGATATATTATTGATTGTCAGAGGATTGTTTTGATGAATACATGTATATCGAATGTCTTTTATAAATTTGCGAGTAGAAATGTATCTCTTACAATACGCAAGAACTTTTTAAATTACCTGATAATTAGAATACATGCAGACATATGGTAATCTATGATCAATTTTCTTTCTTAAAATTTTATTTTATGTAATTTCCATCAAAAAAGCCAGCTTAGTTCATTAAGACTCAACTCTTTTATGTTGTGTGTTAATGTCTATTAATCATTTGCCTGGTTTTGATAAAATGGAAAAAATTTACGTGTTAAGTTTTCTTTATCTATTGTGTTTTCTCTTTTATTTAGCAATTTTTGCTATCAGTAAGACTATGGGCAAATTAGCAAATTTGTCGCCAAGAATAATCTTGTTTCAGTGTCTATTTAAAACAATTGTAAATACAACGTCAACGAAACTAATAATTTGAACATCTTTGTACATTTGAAACATGTTCAAACTTTTAACACATACACTAAAATGACAAATAATCTAGGTTCGATCAATATTTCACAATTTTTCATTCATATTAAATATTTTGGTATTATACACAGTAAGCACATTTTATTACTCATGCTAATACTATTAGCTTTTACGATTAAATTTCATTAAACACTCGAATTACAAATGTTATTATGTAAAATATGAATTACTGGCAAAAATCAGGAAAATTCATCGTTGAGGAAGCTATTACTCTGCATTTCAAGAGAATTTTCTGTTTCCAAGGAATGTCCTTCTGCCCAAACTTACTTCAACTAGTCAGTTCATTAAGTAATGAGATTAAAAGTTTAGTCATAGATGCACCGATTTATTCGCCTAATCAATATCAATGCGTGTAATCAGCGTTAAGCTAATACCCATTAATCAGTAATGCGAAATGACATGTAAAAGCGAACTTCTAATTTCGGAAACAATATACGAATATATTGATGGATTTTTAAGCTACTAAAGGAACGTTACGCAGATGCAATCTTGAATTATTAATACCATAACATCGTCTTTTCGTTACTCCTGTAAGTAGTTTTTAGTAAACAAAGAAAACTTTTAAAATGGAAGTCAAGTATAGATAATACAAAAGTCTTACGTCATTTTAATAAAATACATGCTGTCATTTCATGTCACTATGCTTCTGCTATAATAGCAATATTAATTTTTCAAGCAGAGCCCAAATCGACATGACAGACAACCAAATTAAAAACAAAAAAAAAAAAAAAAGGAAGATTAAATCTTATTATTTCCTCTGCGAAAATATACGTGTAGGGGGAAAGTTTTCCTTGAGAAAAAAGTTCAGTTTAGTGCAGTAGGCTATGGTAGCAGATGATACTATTTTCAAAGAATTATTTTCGGAAATTTAGGACAACCGCTTTTGCGGTGGCCGAGCGCGACTATTCCTTAAATGGTTCCTGCAAGTGCATATTGACAGAATGAAAACTTAATAAAAAACATAAACCAATACTGATTCACATACACATCCGACCATTAAAATTGAATTTATAAGTAATATCTAAATGTTTCTCGTACACTTCATAACTGTAACCATTATCGTCAATGACGAACCGCTCGCCATGGTCACCGAAAAGAATTTATTTCTCTTCAATGAAATCAGAGCGCCTAGAATTGTAGACGCTTTAATGGTGACCCATTATTTTTAACCGACTTCAAAAAAGGAGGTTATCAATTCGATGCGCATGTATGTAATATTGTTGGAATTGCACAATATTCATATATGTTAGTCTATAACAAGTATGCCAAATTTCATAAGTGTGTGTATGTATATGTATTTGTATGTATGTATGTATGTATGTATGTATGTATGTATGTATGTATGTATGTATGT
>JAHWFO010047224.1:1264703-1332943 GCA_023313115.1 Rhysida immarginata | reverse complement strand
CCTTTATTTCTTTGTTGTGGCTAAAGAGTTTTTTATTGATATTTACATCTTAATTATCCACATTAGCTTTCATTATCTAACGAAAAGAATTATATCCTCAGCTACCGAAAAACCGATACTTAAAGATTTAATCAGAATCAAATTAATTAGCATCTGCAGTAAAAGATTTAAAATATTTAAAATGCAGGTTGATAAAGAAATACGAACGCTGAGATAAAATCCATAAAAAGAAAAAAAATTTAAATATTAAAAAACAATATTGGGAATTTATTTTAAGATAACTTAATCTTTTATCATCATATTGCAATCGCTTTGCAAAGCAATTAAATAAGCAAAGTCATGTGAGCAATCGACTGCCAATAAAATCGTCGAGCTGACCGAGCATCTATTGGAAGCATTAGAATTGATAAAAATTAATGCTGCATAGTTTCTGAATTTACAGGAGAATTCCTGATGTACGTGCATGAAAAAAAGTAGAATTTTCTATTTCAATTTTAAAAATATTATAGAAAAATTCATGCTCTAAGGAGATTGCTCACAATTAATCGTCGTCATCAAAAGAAACCAGTATCCTTAAAGGGGAGTAATCTGAAGAGAGATAAAAGAACCTCGCAGGTAGTGAATAATAATTATGAAATAAAAAATAAAAATTAAAATAAAAAACAAAAACACTATCTATTTAAGCTGTATGCAATAATATACCGTGTGGGCCCTAAGTCCCTTACCATCCCTTGTACAATTCGTGTTTGTTGGAAATTGACGGAAAACCACCATGTGGGGTCATATTAGGCCTAGGGGGAAGTCATATGGTGCATTTGACCGGAACGGCGGCCGTCTTGAAAGCCGCCATCTTGGATGCACCGTAGAGTTTAAATGGGAAGGGGATCATGGGGCACATGATTTCGGGCTAGAATTTCCAAAGCAAGGAAAACCATGGTGCAGTCCGCTTGTTCATATCTTAATTCGTTCGAAAGTTACAGGCATTCCAAATGGCGATTCTCACTGGTACATATGGTGATCCACTTGCTATACTTGAGCCCCCTCCTATGCTACGCACGTGTGCAGTCGTTCCACCCAATTGTTCAGAACCATTAACAAAGTGTCCGGTGAGATTTCTGACACAGGCTGCAAAGATCCGTTGTTCCATGTGTCCATGATTCCGGATCTTCTCGGCGTAGACCTTGTCCTTGAGATGACCCCACAGATAAAATTCTTATCAACTTCTCCCTCCCCATGCCCTTATCAACTCTGTCCTCTCCTCCGTGGTTAATGGCATGCTTTAGCACATGTAATAAAGGGTAAATACAGTGAGAATCGCCATTTGGAATGCCTGTAACTGTTGAACGAATTATGAAATGAACAAACGGAACATACCATTGTTTTCCTTGGGAAATTCTAGCCCGAAATCATGTGCCCTAAGACCCCCTTCCCATTTAAAACCCTACGGTGCATCCAAGATAGCGGTTTTCAAGATGGCCGCCGGCCCGGTCACCTGCAGCATATGACTTCCCCCTAGGCCTAATATGTCCCCACATGGTGATTTTCCGTCAATTTACACAAACATGAATTGTACAAGGGGTGGTAAGGGACTAATGGCCCACCCTGTAGAAACCATGTTGTAAGAGTGTCGCAACTTTGTTCCGCATTATATGGAAACCGAATTGTGATAGCCGGCGTTATTGGAGGGTTGATTGAACCGACTATCGTAACCGAGATGGCCTATTTGCAAGTACCAGTCAGTCACTACAAGAAGAAAATGAAAAAATTATGCAGAGAGCCTATACCATAATAAGCATCCCTTATACTTCTTAGTTCTTGGATAAAACGTCCTAATATAGTAAGACAAACTCGAATCAATGGAATCGAGCCCCTAAAATTTTGTAAAATTACACTGTACAACAAATTTTTCTGTCCTTTAGATGAAACTATGTGATTTTTGTATAAACTAAAGTTGTTTGATTCATATATCAAAACAAAATGGTCCATCATGTACCGTTTTGTAGGAGACCCACTTCTCAGAGAAATGTAACAGAGGCTTGATTATAGAAAACACAAACACTAAAATGATATTTTGGCTGTTTCCTCTTGTAGGCATTTGTTCGTGTGTCCCTGATAACATACTAGCAATATTCAGCTAGCATACTTCCATTCCATCGTTAAGCTCTGCCTGTGTGATTCTTGATGTGAACATGTCATAGATGTAGATCGTTGAAAGTCAGGATCTTGATGGTTTGGATCATCGGAGGTGTCTTCCTCTGAATTAACAGTATAATTATCTGGAACTGTAGTTATAGGAAGATCTTCAGAGTGAGGAACTGGTCGCAAAGCGCTTCTATGTGTGCTACAATATACATACGTAAAAAGTTAAAATGTGGGTTTTTTGGAAAATGGTGCGTAAACAACAAAAAATAATTACAGATTCGTTATTTTCAGCCAAAAATATACAAGAAACACATATTTTCATCTAAAGGACATTTTTCATGTTGCACAGTGTTATTTGTCTAATAAATGCTCATTTAATATTATGAAAGCATATTCCAACGACGACCGTGATATTACAATGACGAAAAGAATCGCAATAAACCATAAGCAACACAACTGATATCTCATAAAAGGTTTTATAATCTACAACAAACGAACTGCAATTTTTAGTGATTTTAATCCCCGAAGAAATTCTAAAGTTAATAATAATATTAAAATACAATAAACTTGAATTCCTGGAGTACTTGAGGAAACTGATGACTTGATCTTCCTCAGATAACACAAATATAAAAATCGATTCCTCACGGGTAAACAAAATATTATTTTTAGTTATCTTTTTTGCTTTTGTTTTTTTTTAATCTGCAATTTTGTAAGCTGTTTTATTTATTCCTGGACACACCATAATTACTTAATCATCAAGGTTTTTTATCTGGACTAAAAATGTTTGTTTATCTAGACCAAATACACCGTGTCCCACAAAGAACTCCCTGATTTTAAGCGTAAATATCTTGGAAACGGTGTAATAAATACACCACTTATTCTTCTATCGATCTCAGTTTCCGAGACATTTACTCTTAAAACAGAGAATCCTTTGTATCTTAATGTGAGGCACCTCAGGAAAATTTCTGCAGTTAAGATACTCACATCTACAGTAACCTTTAAAATTACTGGAAAAAATTTGAGGCGTAGATTATTAAATTAATGAAAAATATCACGACTTAGATGAATGTTTCGTGTTAAGTTCTTAATTTCTTTTAGGGGGATACATTATACCGAGGAGGAAGAGAAACCGACTCTTTCTCATCAATTTTCAGCAATTCTTATGTATACATTTTTGGCCTATTCCTTGTGGAAAACGTGCTTTAATAAACTCCAGCTATCTAAATGAATCTTCTCCAGCAACTACGTGGAATCTGATTTCGGGTTGCAATAGAAGTTAACATCGTCAGTAGAATAAAAATAGACGCCGAGAGCGCTTCAACATCCACAATGTTACCGAGATCTTTTAATCCAAGAACTTCACATTTCAGTATCAATATCATTTACTTCCGTAAAAATAATATTTAATGAAACTCCATTAGACAACAGGAGAAAAGCGACTGTATTTTATTAAGAAAGTAAAAAATGTTTGCTACTAACTTATAAGTGCATTTTTTATAACCAATGTAATAAAAAAATATATTAATCATTTTTAATATTAAAATTTTGAAAACAAAGTACATTTCAAATTATCAATTGTATTTATTGTTTAATATAACAGTAAAAACGTCGAAGAAAATTTATTAATCTATTTAAAATGTTCTTCATTAACTCAGCATTAACAAATGAAGGAAAACAAAACAAATTAATACAATATAATGACTTATAAATTCAAAATTAAGTACCTCTCCCAGAAAAAATATTTATATATCAGAAATAGTAAATTATAGAAATTTTCAAAAATAACTCATTTTATTAAAAACCCAGTTTTTTACATGGGTGCGCCGACCAGTTATTTTCACTGAGGGATTCTATATTATAGAAATCTTTCTTTCTATATTATAATTTACTTAAAATAACAGAGGGCTTCTGTCATTAAAATAAATAATCTGTCTGTTTAGTAGTTTTAATTTTATAATGAAACTTTAATATAAAAATTGATTAATCATCTATTATAGTATAATAATTTTTTCTTTACTCAAGAGCCATATAGTTTTTCCCTCTTATCGGTCTACAGCGAAAGCGCATCTAAAATTTTATCCAACCTCTAGCGATTACGATTAAATAATGTGGATTACACAAGGAATTGTAGTCAAATTCACCACACAAAACACGTGCTTTATATCATGTAATTGTCAAAAAAAAGGTAAATCAGGCAAAATTGTCCGTTTGTTTAAATGCTGCTAATTTCCCTCTACTTTAATTCCCCTTTGATCAACACACGCTTTCATTAAGATATAATGCCAGAATATGCACACTACAATTGAAAAGTTATTCGTAAAGCGTGGTTCCCACTAGCAGAAAACAAGAGAGCAGAAAGCAGGACATATTTTTTTCTGCCTTTTTACTTTCTGCTCCTGGAGGTGTCCCACATGGCAGAAATTCAAATAGATGAGACAGCAGAAGTCTGCTACCCGAGCGCCATCCTTTGTTGTAATTCTTGCCCAACACAAATGAACTCGATCGATCTAAAGGGACAGCTTCGACTGCACACAGGTTCCTTCTTTATCAATCATCATATCAAATGTTTGTATTCAATTGTTGTTTATTCAATTTAATTTGATTAATTCAATTGTATTAATATATTTATATTTCACACCTTATCTATTAGCGTTTCATCAATTTTCTTTCTCGGCCTCTTCACTTTTGCGAGCTGAGCGTCCAACATTTTTATTTTGTATGAGAGAGGACGTAACTTTGACGTCACTGCAGACACCGTTTTCTATTGGCTGAGAAACCGTTTCTGCGCTGCTTCTGCCACAAAAGTTGAGCTTAACCCAACTCCATAAAGCAGAAATTTTCAGTCGGGCGGAAGAGACGAAAGCAGGAACTGACGTCATAAAATTTTTCTGCTTAGTGGTTTCTGCCGTTGTTTTTACGCATGTGGGAACCACGCTTCAGTTGCCAGCTAAGCAACCTGTTTTATGGGCAATCTCGTACCAGCTGAATTCATATTGATCAAAAGTTTAGGGACACTTCTCATAAATCGCGGAATGTACCAAATGTCGCTTGACAGTGACATGTAAATTATTTAAATAGCATCATACACCTTCAGACACATTTCTCCTTCGTATTATTAAGATATGGTCGTTCAAAAGAGCTCAACGACTTCTAACGTAGAACCATCATTCTAAAGCTTAGAGCTACACTACCAGAATCGAAATCCATCATAGCCTATTTTCTTTGATCTCTCTTTGCAGCGAGGAAGAAATCTCGACGAGTAGAAAACGAAAATTATACCGGTATATAAGAAAATTGGTATTGATGGGCCATTATATGTTTCCACGAACAGCAATCAGTGGTCCAAGTCCAAATCTGCTGAACGCATCCAAACGAACACTCCACAACCACAAATTTTTCTGTGGGCACAACGCATTTTAGTAACGGGCGTTCTTCAGGCTGCCTCCACTCTTTTATTATACCAATGAACTGGAAACGGGTGAACCTCGATATTTTGCCCCATAGCACCTTCCTCTACCGTTCCAATGTCCAGTTCATTCACTCTTTCCACCAACCGAGACCAGCCGCCTTGTTTGTTCTTGTAATGTTTGGCTTATTTGGTGCAGTTCTTCAATTGAAACCAATGCCGTAGAGCTTGTTTCGTAAGATATTAATCCTCACGGTAGTATTACCGGTGCTCTGGAACTCTTCACGGATGGTACGCGCTGATTGTAGCCCGCATGTGCACAAACCCTCTGTAACGCCCGTCTGTCCCTCCCTGTCATTTGCGGAGGCCCCCTGGCTGATTTCCTGCACCAGCAATGCCAGAGCGTTGCCATTTTCAAATCACATCACGAATTGTTGATCTTGGATGGTCTAGCTGAGTAGAGGTGGCGCTTATTGACATGCGGATACTGTGACAGCCGACAATGATACCTCTCTGAAAGTGACTCAATTTCCGTCGTGTTGTCATGTTGCCACATTCGACTTCTATGATCATCCGATGTGCTTTATTTATTCAAATCTTGGCCGTCCTCTGATGAGCAGGGGTGTCCGGACCATAATTAGTAAATGGTATACTTTGAGGTAATAAAACGAGTTATTGTAATTAACTTAAGCAACCTCAACCAAACTTAAAAATTAACAAAAATAATTAATCAACTACAAATTTCACTTAATAAGTTAACTTTTTAATCAATAAATGTGTCATTAATCTGCCAATTTAAATTTAGATGTTTCAAAATTCATCTTTAAAAATGTCGGTTCATATCTTCTAATGTAAAGGATATCCACTGCTCTAATTAGGTTAAATTGTAGCAGTGGATGCCTTTCCACAATCCACGAAACTTTATTTATGGATTCATTTTAAGCTTCAGTATTGTTAGAAGTATCCAAATTAATTACACAGGCCAATGACGAAATAACTTTTCGAATGAATTTGCCTTATTCTTGTGGTTTTTCATGTGCTGAATCCGAATCTATTTTTAGATTTTTTTCTATCATGTCAGGTTTCCAAGTTATGCACATAGAGACTGTAATGTTAAAGTAATGCATGTAAAGAGAAGCAACTGTAATATTAAACTATCTATATTTTTGGGACACAAGGAAATTTATTAGGACCCAAACTCTGAACAATTTAAAATGTTTCATTGAAACACAAGAAATCTGTAGTTGACAGAAAAAAATAGATCAGATACGCATTCAGCACAAAAAAGCATAAGAATTATCTCTTAACGTTAAAAAGGTTTTTAAAAAGTTATGTTTTATAGGCCTGTGTTATTTGTTAATTTATTTACTTGATTGATGTTGTTGACTATAATTCCAAAGTATAGTCCACAAAAATAGTGGAGGGAAAATAGTTTGCTACTTCGGAGCAAAACTTTGCATCAATTTTTGTTTTGTTTTAATTCATCTTTTAGCTTTGAGGTAATAAAAAAACACCATAAATAGTTTAATGTGCTTATTCTTTTATATATACATAGTAGGTACAGTCAAACAAAATTTGCAACAGTCCTCCTATAACGCGATACTCTAACAATGCGGTTTCCATATAACGCGAAGCAAAATTTACGTCAATCCTCTTATAACGATACTCTTATAACATGGTTTCTATATATTTGTGTACATCTTATCACATTAATTGTAAGGACTCTCCCTATAAATGGCATGAATTTTTCTATTCCGCTTTTATGGTCAAAATAATAGAGGATTCTCCTGTGTTTTACAGCAATTTTTCAGTTTCAGTTATCTAGGAATTCTCCTTTAATTTCAGAAAATTATGCAACATTATATAATAGACTAGAAGCGAACCCACCAGACTGTATAATCGGGAAATAACCCATTGTTAGATAACCCATTGTTAGATTTTTTCTTTGCTGTGACATAGTCCACCGTCGCTGATTTTATATACAGGGTGAATACAAAAGTCTGAACCCCCCTTTTATTTTTTGAACCGAAGCAGATATGTCAATTTTGATGAATCCAATGAATAGGAAGTTGTGGGTGGCCTATCCCATGGTGCACTTTTCATCATCCCAAATATGCAAATTAGGACATTCAAAATTTATCTCAAAAACCGCAAGGGATAGAGAAAAAAAACCCAATTGCAAACTCGTTCAGCATAAAAAAACAAACAAAACAAAAAAAAAATCATCCAAATCGGACCAACCAATCACCCACAATCACGTGGTGAACTGTTTGTAGCTTACAAACAGTCACACTGCACAAGGAAAACTGAATGTTGATATTTCCACCATGTAAATCATGCAAATCAAAAAATTAACATAAATTACCATACCCACATTCACTTTCATGAGGAAAAGCAAATAAAAGGCATGTTTCAGCACACAGAAGACAGAACAATTCCAGGATGGCAAGCTACACTGTTCCGGAAATGGTCAACATGATCTTCTGATTGTGGGTGATTAGTTGGTCCGATTTGGATGATTTTTTTTTGTTTTGTTTGTTTTTTTATGCTGAACAAGTTTGCAATTGGGTTTTTTTCTCTATCCCTTACGGTTTTTGAGATAAATTTTGAATGTGTCCTAATTTGTATATTTGGGATGATGAAAAGTGCACCATGGGATAGGCCACCCACAACTTCCTATTCATTGGATTCATCAAAATTGACATATCTGCTTCGGTTCAAAAAATAAAAGGGGGGTTCAGACTTTTGTATTCATCCTGTATATGATGGCACAAGCAGCTCGGCGATAATATGTTTGCGAGGCATGACTGGTTAATTCAAGTGGGTCGCAAAACTGCCTATACAGATGTACGAAAAATGTACGGTAATAAGTACTAGCGTGATCCTTTGCATGATGACAAAGTTAAAGTTCCTTATGCAAAATGTTCAAAACTCAAATTTTAAGGTTCCAAACGTCCATGGCCAACACCACCTAGACAGAAAGCCTGCGCACAGAAACGTCATACATTGTTACATCACATAAAAGCGGCTATTGTTAATCGTATTTCTACCAATAATAAGCCCTAAATTTGGCCGTTTGATGATGATGTAACAATGTATACAGTTTCTAAGCGCAGGCCTTCTGTCTAGGTGGTGTTGCCATGGCCGACTAGATTATAGACGTCATGAAACGTCACGGAAGTTTCAACAATTGCCGCCGTTTTCTCGTGGCGTACGCAGTTGTGATAAGTGTATTTTTATGTGATAAATTCATAAATGACGTATCGATGCAATTTTTTTAGACCCAAAATTTTTTGAGTTTTAGACATTTTCAATGAGGAACTTTTTGCTGAGATTGATGCATGGAATAACACTTTGTAATTATGTTTCTCCAATTTCTGGACATCCTGTATGACACGTTTCTATATACAGTAATACGGATTCCATATAACGCAGTACGAATTACATGTACTTTGATTGCTGAGATTCTTATAACACGGTAAAAATTAACCTGATTTGTATATACAGTAAAATCCCGTTACAACGTACCGTAGATTTCAGATTAAGTTCTAATTTATCGTTCCCTAGGTAAGCTATCCTCAAAGCGGGTATATAGTGAGGAAAATGGGAATGGGAAAGCATGAAAATCACTTACGGGCTCCCAATCAACACAAATATTGTAAAACAGTATTGTAACTGGTCACTATTTTTGGGATGGCAAGTTTTGCAAATAAAGCAAACTGCAGTATCGTATATAAAATAATGCGTTTTATTATTCTTTGGTTAAATTAAAATCTTCATTATTACATTATTTTAAATCTGCTGCAGTTCTATGTTTTTCTATGTACATTCTGTATATGTATCGTATACAAGCATGTGCTACATTAGGAGTCCCCCCCCTCCCAGTTTCAGTTTAACGTACACTTCAGAATAACCTTCAAAATTCCAGATTCCTTGGAATACGGTAAAACGAGGCTTTACTAATTCTGAGTTTTTCTTATAACACGGGTTCCATAAAACAAGTTACGAAAGAGTCTCCTTATAGGAAGGTTGACTGTACACGATTTTCTTAAGCGACTACTTCACAATGGGCGCCAATACTGAAGACGCAACTCTTGCTTCAAAAAAAAAAGAAACTTGAAAAATTGTATTAAGCAGTAAAAGTTTCCCCGAAGTAATAACAGATTTTATAACTTAGATAGACGCACGAAATTCGTTTGTCCATCCCTCCTTTCATTCAACGATCTCATTCGCATTTCTTCGCCAGAGTGCGGACAGCAACGCCGATCGCCGCCAGTGAGTCTGCATGTTAAGGAGAGACGATTCAACATGTTCAAAAGAAATTTATATAAACACAAGAAGAAAAAGAAGAAGGAAAAAAATATTCTGGAAAACAAAACATGGTCGTGGAGTATCTGCGAAACACGGCAACGAACATGTTTGGATGTGCAATCTTATTTTCATAATGTGCCTCCCGCTTTTCATCTTTCTCGCTTTCTCTCTCTCTCTCTCTCCTTCCAATATCCTATGTTAGGGTGATGCGGAAAAGGAAAGGCAGAGGAAGAAGAGGGGAGAGGGAGAGACAGAGAGAGATGGAGTCAGTGAGTGAATAAAGAGCCCTCCCTGTCGACCTCTGGTCACCGTGGCAACGAAAGGAAAGCACCATAACACGACATAGCACCATCATAAAAGGGAGAGGGAAAAAAAAAAAAAAGAAAGAAGGTAAGAAAGAAAGATGATCGAGTGATGGTTGATCTCCAACCCAGAAAGCAGATCTTGTAAAAGATGAGGGTATAACGAGATCTCCACCGAGAATGGTTACAAGTGAATGAAGCGAAAAAAGAAAAAAAAAATACATCTTCGGTTTCCGTAACACGAGCGAAACTACAGCATCGTTTTCACCAATCCACCTACGCACTCAACACTATCTTTCCGTGTCATCCTCCACCCATCTTCCCTTCCCTTCCTTTGCTCCTCTGTAATTCAGGACCGTTATCCTCCAATGTGACAGGGACCTCGACAAACGCTGCCTTTTTCTCCGCGCACGTTCATCGTGCATTCAGCGGAGGCCGCTCGCTCTCAAGACAGCTCCTGTGTTGCGACATTTTCTGTTGGATTTTTTCCATCTCCAGCTTCACTCCTACCAACCGGGATGCCTCCACGTTTAAATTTCATTTATTTATGAAATCTCATGATATTAAAAAAAAAGCAACTGAATAATGTAGGCGTTTTAATCTTCACATGGATATATTCAATGACAAAAAAAAAATTAATTTGAAATTAAAATTAAAATAATCCAATCCCTCACTATCGAGATGAAAAAAGAAAGATAGAATTAAAAGACCAAGCTCTTCGTGTAGGAAGAAATTATTATGAATTATTTGATTTTCATTTCATTTGTCATTTGGTATAATCATTAAAAGCTTTTCTGCCATACAGAGAATAATAAATGAACGTCACAAATCATTTACGATCTAAACGATCTCCAGCAAGAGAGACTGATAAACAATCAGGAAGACTTGTAACGTATCAGAATCTTTAAGCGCAATAATTAGTCCGCAATAAACGGATAACGTTCGGACATACATGTTATACACCAAAGCCCACTTTCATAGGCAACTAAGGGAGGAAGATAAAGAATTTTAACATTTATTTTGAAACGACAACAGTATCTTCAAGCATAAAATATACACCGAGTTACCAATTTATTATGATGACACGTGATAGTTTTAAACAAATTAGCTATGGCGTCATGCTAGAGGGCGAGACTGGTATAAAAAGAATATGTTAGTACTTACGACACTAATAGAAAAGATTTGCTTGTAAAGATATGAACAAACAACGCAATTTGACAGACTTTAACGTGGGATGACTGCAGGAGCTCGGAGCCACGGAGGGAAGATCAGCGAAACCGCCGCTTTGGTGAAATGTTCAAGAGCAATTGTTGTTAAAGTATTTAAAAACTTTGGGCCTCAACGTGCAACTTGTTGCCGTTATGGACTGGCGAATGCTCGGATAGAAAAGAGAGTGCTCAGAATTGCAAAAGATAACAGAAGGGCAACAGTACAGCAAATTACAGCATATCTTAACCAAGGTTCCTCTCAAATTGTCTCCGAATCGCACAACTTATCTAAATATCATTCCTGACCAACTTCATCCTGTCATGTTGATGATTTATCCCAATGGCTACTTTCTACAAGATAAATGCGTCCTGTCATCGTTAGGATTTTGGTTAGGATCCTCGAGATGCAATCCATTACCGCAAAATTATACTATCACTGAATTTTTAAATAAGCTGGCTAAAATTTAAATAAAATAATTAAATCACCAAAATGGTTTTTAAAAGGCAATGTGCGATGAAAGATTACTACAAAAAGTTACTAAATTTTTATAAAAACTTGTTGCATTTGAAATACGAAGATTGCTTTGAAAGATGCCCCACATTTTCTTTTCTCAAGAACTGCAGGGTAATTTTAATTAACCCATAAAGTTTAACTCAAATAACTCTTGAGTCGTTGCAGATAGCACTACAAAAAATTTTTATTGAAAAGAACGTGGAAAAGGACTTTAACGGACAAGGTTTTCAAAGTGATAACCTTCAGAGATGGTACAATATAGCGCAACCTAGTCACAAAGTTGTCAGTTAAACATTCAAGAGTTTCTTTTTTAATGCTTGCAAATGCGTCAGTTATGGACCTTTTGAGGCTAATAAGGTCTGTCGGCTTCTTCTTGTAAACCAAATCTTTCATATGACCCCAAAGATAGAATTAATAGAATGATAGAAGTTATTCAAGTCAAACGTTGTAGGTTAATTAAAACTCACACAGCAGCATATGTTCAAAATGTATTGAAATAAGTCAGAATATAAATGAATGTTTCATTTTACACATACTATTTTTGCGTATGATTCTCATCATCTTGTCCGGTCTTAACCAGCGCGAAACGAGCCGTGCCTTAGTCCTGAGGAGCTCCGTCTCTCTACTACCTGAAGTTTGACTAACGATGCTATCGTTGACTGCACACCTAAACATATGTGAATGTTCCCCATATTCAATTGCAACTTCTTGCTTGTAACGTTAATCATTCACAACCGCCATTTTCACAGATTACTGCAGCTGGCTATCGGCCGGAATGTTGTAAAATTTCGCACATAAATGCGGGAAACATGAAAATTTCACTTTTCTATCTTTAATATTGGCTGAGAAAACAAATGTTTGTACACTTAATTTTTGAGGAACCCGCATAATAACAAAAAATTTTTAACGCCAAAATGATGAAAAGTCCTCCACTCCGGGTCGCTTTCATTGTTGTAGCTGTTGCCCGAGGCCAACGAAAGACAGGCCAGGGCACTCAAAAGTCACATGATCATCGGGGTCGGAGCAACAATTCATCCTTCATTGTCTCCATCTTGGATTTTAACAATCAGTATTTTTTTCGTTTGTTGTAAACAATGAAGGATGAATTGTTGGCCAGACCCCGATGATCATGTGAATTTTGAGTGCCCTGGCCTGTCTCTTGTTGCCTCGCTGTTGCCAGATCGATGTCAGAAAACTTGATAACGACAGCAGCGCGCCAAGCGTTCAGCTATCTCTTTCTCTTTTCTGGGTCTATTTAGATAATGTTTTGCTGTCGAGTTTTGTTAAGGACAGTTTGTTATCAAAAGCTTATTTTACGATTTTCTTCCTCGCAAAAAAGGTATGTCTGCAATTTTCTATTAATAATAGCAAGGATAAAAAAAATTTTATAGGTCTTACAATTTTTAAAAAGATTTTATTTCATCTAATTTAGGGAATGCAATAAAAATCATTCATCAAATTTTCTAATTTGGCAAAATCCGTTTTATTTCAAACTATTTTTTATAAGAGTTGCGTTATAACAACCTTAATTCATATAGCTCACGGTTGTTTTATTTTCTTGTTTTATTTTTGTTTGTTTTTTTTTTCTTTTTGAAAAGAAAAAAATAGATAAACGTTTAGTATAAAAGACTTGAAAATTAAATTTCTTCATTATTAAACGATTTTATATCTCCGTTATGATCGCAGTGGTAAACAATGGATTTGGCTGTAGAGGTAATCAGCCGCTAGGGAACTTAGACAACGTTTGAAAACGACGCTGGACAGACTTTTCATCATTAGGCTATGGTAATACGTTGGTGTCTATAAATTAAGCGATTTGGAGAATGAGACCCTTCCGCACATCCGATCAGCATCAAACTCGGTAAGGCCATTCTATAGGTTCTTTAACCACCATTCCATCATTAAATACACAGGTGGTAGCACCACTGGTGACGAAAACACTTACCTCGAGATCGTGTTTTTTAACTTTCATTGGCAATTGAGCATTCGATAATTGATTTAGAGAGTGAAATGAGAGGACGAATACTATGTGTGCAACAACTCGTAACGGGAACAATGAAAACGGGAAAATAGCAAGAAAAATACAACAAGTGGTTTATTCAAAGTATCGTCCCTCACCAGCTACATATTTTTGCCATCTCTCTGGCAATACATGAATATCGCGACGATAAAACTACACGTCCTTGGACCGAAACCATTCATCCAACCAATTGGTTGCACTTCTTCGTAATTGGGCAAGTGTAGCCCAGCCAAGTCATGCGCCATCTACCGGAACAAGTGATAATCGGAAGGGGCCAGGTCTGGCGAATACAGCGGGTGCGGTATCAGATCCCATTTCAGCGTTTTGATAGTCTCCTGGACGATGCAAACGCGAAGCGTTGTCGTGCTGCAAGATCACTCATTCGGGTCTCGTGTCCCATTCTGGGCGTTTTTCGAGCAATGCAAGGTTCAGATTGATCAGTTGCTGTCGGCAGCGATCCCCAATGACAGCTTCGCCCGGTTTCACCAATAACGCTTCGGCGTCCTCAATTGTTTTTTGGTCTTCCGGAGCGCTCCTTGTCAAAATCGCCACTTCTGAAGCGTTTGAACCAATCTTCACAGGTAGTTTTCGATGGTGCATGTTCGCCGTAGGCCTCCTCAAGCAAACGACGTGCTTCAGCTGCATTTTTTTCAGGTTAAAGCAGAAAAGCAAAGCTTCCCACAAATGCTGTTTGTTTGGCACAAAAGCTGACATCTTCGTTGTTGGAAAAATATTTTTGCGTTTCGATATATGATGGCATTACGACTGGTTATTGGTTAACAGATGTCCACGCTATGAAAAAAACACAACTTCTGGCATGTATGTCGACTACATGTGTCGTTAGCGCCATCTATGTGTAAAACACGGAAACTTAGTTGCACACCTAGTAATTAGCAACTGGAAGCAGGCCAGTCCCAGGTTGAAGTGTCTCGGGCGCTGAACGTGTCACTTAGCGTCATTTCAAAACTGTGGATACGGCTCCGACAAGATGGAAACATTCACGACACTTTAGTCAGGGTCGTCCAAGGATCACCACGCTTAGACAAGACCGCTACCTTGATCTATCTGCCCGTAGGGACAGGCGAAGCACAGCCAGGGACATTGCCAGAGAGCTGTCAGCGGCCACTGGGGTTAATGTTTCCAGGCAAACGGTATACAGGAGACTCCACGCAGGAGTCCAATGAGATGCGTCCCGTTGACCTAGAGATACGGTAGGGAACGGTTGGTTTGATGCACCGAACATGTAATATGGACACCAGCACAATGAAGTCAGATCATGTTCTCTGATGAGTCCCGTTACAGCCTGGACTCCGATTCTCGACGTGTTCACATGAGGAGAGAGCATGGGACACGGTCCAGCCCCTTTAACAGCGTTAAGCATAACCGTTATGGCGGTGGCGATGGTTCCATGATGAGTTCCCTTACACCACTACAAGTCTTCGACAGAGAGGCATAACTGCTTAGGTTTATCGGGATATAACTAATTTTTTGCAAAACGAAGGAACTCCAAACATTCCAGAACATTACTCTACAAATGGATCGGAGAATTGCTCGCATTTGCTCCATACATAATGACTTCAATGTGATATAGTGTCCTGCGACAACATATTCGTCACTTCAGGGGTGCGATAGGTCCAGATTTCCTATAGATAATGCCCGTCCACATAGATTAGCCAGCATGACTACCTGGAACATGAGGACATTCGCTGCATGGATTGGCTAGCAGTGTATAACTATTGTAATCGTCCAAACAAAACATTAGTCAAAGACGAAGTCGTTCTACGAAAGTAAAAAAGAAATCGCGTATTATAAATAAAAGGAACGCGATAGTGAAGAGTACGTCTCCTATCTGTAATATAAAAATTAAAGTTAATTTTGGCCAATTAAATATCAAATTATCGTCATAAGAAAGAATTCGACGTTAATAAAGAAATGCAGTAAATTAATTGGTTTCATTGGTGCAAGGTAGAATTTACTAGGATAAAAGTAATTCCATTGAAATAAATAATCAATTTATTTTTATTTCTTGTTTGGGTTCATTCAATCTTTCCTTCCCAATTTATTCTCTCTTCATTCAGTCCTTCCAAGATGCTTTGCCAAGCGTTGTGCTGCCTCTTGCACCGACCTTTAGAAATTGCACACTAAAAAAATCGAGTTCATAGACATCCCACATACAAAGATTCTGATTACGAATGCAAATTTATAAAAAATCCACTCTAGAATTTCTAAGTAAACAGCGAAAGAAAGATAAAAAAACAAGCCAGAGGGAAGAGCTCATACGTTGACTATCCTTTGGTGAAAGCCAATTTCAAAAAAGGAAATACTCAAATTCAATATTGAAATTCTGTTCTATCTACCATTTTATGCAAATAAGGAGACAATAAAATCCCACCCCCACAAGGCAAATACGAAAAAAAGCAATGGTTCTACGAACTACAATAGACATTGCATTTCAATTGTTTTTTTTTAAATCTAAATTTGATTGGAAAATCGCTCCTATGCATAAAAAGAAAGTCATTAACAAGATGAGGCAGGAAAAAACTTAATTTTTCCAGCTGCAAACGGCCCTTGTCGTACAGGAACAATCAATTTGTGTCAATCATTTTATGCGAGTACACAAAGAACACAAAGAGGCCCAGAAGCATTTCAAAAAAAATACTCGTTTACGGTTTTGCTATTGTCCTCTCTTTAAGAAACGAAATTGCTAAAAGATTCACGATTCCAACGCAGTTTCGTAAGAGGTTTACGCTCGATTTATACAAGAGCAATCGAATTCTTGCTGAGTTATCTTTTTACAAAGTGGTAATTATGAACATTGGCCGAAGATTGTAATTAAATTGATTAGAGATTTAATAATTTTAACTATATAACAGGATATTTAAAAAACAAAAAAAAATTTAATCCTAAGAATAATAAAGTAATAAATTCGAGGGCATTTTGAAAAGTTTTTCCTCATATGCGATAGCTTCAGCAATTTGCGAGAGACGGATGTGAAACTGGTATGAAAGGAAAGCTTGACTTACTAATTATCACGACACCTAGCGGCACCATGTGCAAAATTGAGAATATGGCGACATACATGGAAGACTTTCGATTGAAACAACGTGCTGTGATAGAATTGCTCACCGCGGAGGATTGTGCACCACCCTAAGGACGAGTGTTGTCTACGGCAAGCCATGTGTGGATGTGAGTACTGTCAGAAGACAAACAAGGAGAATGAAAGACATCAATCCTAGCAAGCAAACCTGCATGACCGGCTCCTGGCAGTGGACGACCTATAACATCTGAAAGGTCACCGTTACATTAATGCCGTCTCTTGCCGGCACTGGTGCATCACTAATGCCCGATTTCCTCGCCAACTTGTCCAGGTTGCACAAAATACGAGGGTTATTCTTAAAATAAGGTCCGTTTTGCAATAAAAACAAAACTACTATATATATTTTCAAAACTACTATATATATTTTTTTTCTTTACCAGATTCTATGTATCTTTAACTATTTTTCCACATAGTTTCCAAATTTATTTAAGCACTTCTCATAGCGATCAATGTACTTCCGTATCATCACTTCATAGAAGCTGCCGCCGGTGAAGAAAGTCACGCAGTTTTCACTTGTTCACATGATCTCCTTTAGCTCCCGGAACAGGTGGTAGCCACTGGACGCGAGGTCCGATCTGTAAAGCGGGTGGTCAAGTTGTTCCCAACTAATCAGATCTTTTGTTTGGGAACAACTTGACCACCCGCCTTACAGTCCGGACCTCGCATCCAGTGGCTACCACCAGTTCCGGGATCTAAAGGAGATCATCGGCAGCATGCATTTCAGCGACGATGAACAAGTGAAAACTGCGTGACTTTCTTCACCGGCGGCAGCTTCTATGAAGTGATAATGCGAACTACATTGAGCGCTATGACAAGTACTTAAATAAACTTGGAAAGTATGTGGAAAAATATGATTTGAATATTGAAAATTGGGTTAAACTGGGTTAAAATTGTTGGATTTTCAAATAAATTGTAAATGTTTGAATTTAGGAGAAATTTTATTATATGTGGAAAAATAGTTAAAAGTACATAAAATCTGGTAAAGAAAAAATTTTGAAAATATATATAGTAGTTTTGTTTTTATTGCAAAACGGACATTACTTTACGAATAACCCTCGTATGTGGACAGGAATGGTGAATATGCACTGAAGAATAAGACACTGTCTGGTAGACGACATTCCAAGTTTTCATCGGATATATACAGCTCAGGACAAGTATCTCGTAAATTGTTGAAACTATTGCCTAAGAGGAAAAGTTTTCAAAACGCCTTCGTAGATACTGGAAATGATGTCTCAACCTAAGGCAAACGTGAAAACGAAAGAAAAAATTCCGATACCAGATTTCGAACCAGAGACCACGAGTTTCTAACTCTTCCTTCCGTTTTCCATCTTAACATGTTTATCCGAACAATATTTAAAACGCATGTGATCAATAAAATAATTTGATCAATAAAATTATCTTGTGACGGTTATTAAAATTTATATACCTAGTCATTTTTTAATCGAATCGGTCATTTTAAAAACGACATAAGTCATGTTTTTTCCGAATTTTTATTTTTTTTTTCGCCGCAATTTGATTTTTGATGGTAGCTACACGTTCAGTGTAAAAACTACGCTAATCACATTACCCCTAACATCAAAATAAACAAACCGTGAACCCATTCATTGCAAAATGACAAGTCAGATGGTGGATCAAACGTTCCAAAACATATGGTGGATCAAAAGATTCAATAAGCCACAAGAAAATAAATAATTTAAAAGAAATACAAGACAGCATCTTAGAGGAACACATGTCGTTTTACAATGAAATATTCAAGTAGCCAGCAGAAGAAATTCTAGCGGAAATAGATAGAAAATATTGATTATGTGCCATAATGTCCCACTGTAAAAGATTTTCTGTCATAGTTATTATTATCATTATCTTTTTAATAAAAAAAATATAACGAGACATTTGATTTTGAATCAATTTACTGCACAATAAATCCTGTTTCCTGCAAAACAAATTAAGAATCTTATGTTAAATCTTTTTATTTAAAAATCACACTGATGTAACTAACAAGTTAAAGCTCTAAACAACCACTTTATTAAAAAAAAATAATAAAAATATCTAAATAATTAATTTTTTTAATGTTGATACTTTTTATACTGATTCCTGAAAAGTTTAAATTTTATGACTTAGGTCGTTTTGAAATGACCGATTGAATAGTCTATCATGTTTACAACTTTCTAAGAAATTATTCTCAAACATCGCAGTCGCTATGAACCTACATGTTTTTCCATCGTTACTCAAATTAAATAAACATTAAACTCAACGTAAGTTATTCCACCTTATTTTTGGTCTGTTTTATTTGTGAACGTCAATATTGCTGTTGTCAGTTCCAGATTACCACTCTGAATGGCTAAGGAAAGTAAGGACTTTAGTGACGACTCTCTCCCGTTAATCTTTTGAATCAAGATTGTTCAATGAATGAAATGCGAAAGATAACGATTCTCGCTATATATTATAAAAGACAAAAAATTAGAACATGTTCAGTTACTCTAGTGATTGCATTAATATTAATAATAACAACAATAACAAACACAACATTCGGAATTCGAAATTATTAAATTAAATTTTCCGCATGAGTTATTAAAGAATAATTTAATGAAACGAATCATACGATACGATATTTTTCAGCTAGATATTTTTAAACATCAAAAATCAAAAAATAAATTTGATTAAAGAACGAAATTCGAAGCTATCTCTCCCACTTTTTTTTTCTCCTTGCCCTAACTTAAAATAGTTCCCTCTCTTAACTACAGAAGCGTCGCCCTCTTACAACTCAATAGAAACGGAAAAGACGATTACGCCACCGGCAAATCCTTTTCAGAAGCTTGGAAACTGAATTCCAACTCTGGGAATTATCGGCTTCTTTATAGTTGACAGCATCTACTGTCATGAGATAAACGATACAGGTGCAAACTCGATTAGCTATTCACCAATTTTCAATTATCATTTCGAGCAGCTCCGACTCATTAACACTAAGTGCTAGGATTCGCTCAATAGATTAAGAAACGTTATGCCGAAAACGAATTTTTATGCTTTTTTTTTTTAATAATTTAATAATTGATTAAACTTTTTTTTTTAATTAAAACCTAATCACCGAATGTTTGATTTTTAGGTGATAGATTCCTCTATAAAAAAATTGCTGTCTAAAAAGAAAAAAAATCGAGAATAATATTGACACAATAAATTAAAATTTTATGTCATGAAAGACGGAAAGCGGAAAAATTTTTAGATTAAAAGAAATAATAGCAGAAAAGTTAATTAGAGTATTTCTGTAGGAAAAAGTGAATTTTTTTACAATTTTAACTTAAAAGTGTACTTGAATATTAATAAAACGAAAACGAAAATAAAAGTGTACCCCTCAAAGTCTATTTAAATACCTATTTATACATACTTAGTTAATAATTTTTATGTTAAATTAACTTTATGGGCTTTACAAACATAAAAAAAGTATCCATAACTTGAAGTAGAAAAGAAACGAGATTAAAAATTACCAACAAATTTATTTTCTTAATAAAAGAACAGAAAACTACAATAAAAGAGAAGAAACGAGCAAATAACTTGTTGCTTAAGACAAGCGAAAGCGTTTAGAATGGCTGCATCCAACTTTGACACAGCAAAACTCATGCAAAAGAAGCGGTCGTGATACTTAAAACATGTCGGCGAAAAAAAACAACACCAAACCAAAAAAAAAAAAACACACTCAGAATCAGCTGAGAGCAAAAGAACCGGGTGGCTACTCACTTTTCTCTTTAACGGCGCTGCCGGCTCAAAGAAGCTCACGGCTTGGATGATTGAGAAGAAAGGGCGAGCGGTGGCGGCCTCGGCTATGGTGATCGGACTGCTCTAACGACGAACCGCGGGCAACAGTAAAAATCCCCGTTCGAAAGCGAGCGTTCGGCTTGTCTTTTGCGCCTCGTTCACATTGCGTGCGTGCGTGCGCGCGCTCGTGTGAGTGGTGCTTATGTGTGTGAGGAGCCAGCGCTCCGTCAACGCGTATTGAACCGCCTCGGCGAGAGGAGCGCGCGCGGACTGAGCGACATCCGACGGCAGCCAATCATCGCGCAGAGAACGAGAGAGCCAGAGACATGCCACGTGGGAAGCAACCTTACACCGACCATGGCAAAGCCGTTTCGCCGGGATTCAAAGTTGGGCAAGCGCGTGAATTTCTCGACAGTGGTACAAAATTGTAGAGCAAAACCACCATCACCGCCACCACCGAAAACAGCCAAGAGATGGAACGCGATGGGAAACCGAGAAAGGATAAAACGGATTGCAGCGATAGCAGAATCACTTTTGAAGAGAATTTCGCGCAACATCCACAAGCCAACGCTTTCATCTGGGGCTCCAGTGAGGCGCACTTGACGTGTGAAGGAACGAATAACGAGTCCGTGACGAAAAGCTTCATTTTAAATGATGAGTTTGTCCTTATTTCCTCAGTAAAATCGGAATGCATATAGGATATGTCGAAATAAAATTTGACTCAATCCTTCTATACAGATATTTTTTTAGAGAGCACCCATAATCTAACCGGAATGCACAACGGGTAGCTATGGTGATGAATGGATCTCGTTCAAACCTTACAATTTCAAACTGTTTAAAAAAAACATAAATCGGGTTGTGGTTCTATAAGAATCAGAAATTCAAAAGCTCCTTACAAAACCACACTCTACAACATTGATATCGGCACCTTAATTACCAGATCGAGTTGCCTATTATGGCATCGTCCTTTTAAAATTGATAAAAAACTAATCCAAATAATGTAATTAGGTCAAAAACAATTTTATATTAAAAAATTTAAATAATGAGCTGCTAGGTTGCAGGGAATAAAAACATACCCACATTAGGAAGCCTCCCATAATAGATTCTTTTACCCTAAGGGGTTATTCTCAAAATACGTTCGCTTGACGGGAGAAGAAGGGGGAATTTCGAAACTGTGACAAAAGTGAATGGTAAAATGGGGGGAGGGGGTTATCAAAGTATGAACGTTCGCCTATAACTTCCTTAAAAAATGCTTATGCATGTGGTTGTGTCTCGTATGTGAAAGATTTCCTGTTTATTATACCATCAAATGCTAACTTTCTTGAGATTAATTTCATTATTAAGTATTTGAGTGAAAGAGATAGGTACTTTACAATACATCTATTATTAAGAGCGAAAGGTGCTTTATGCTATTATTGGGGGGGGGGGGGGGGGTCTGCCTATAACTCGATATTCTCGAAGCCCATGAAAGATTTTCAAAAAATTTTTTTCGCCAATCGATAAATATAGTTCATCGCAAGACTCATTTCGAAAATAAATGGCACGTGCTCTAATGCTATCGTTATGACATCCCCTAAAAATTTTCAATGCTAAGATATAGTAAGTAATATATCAAACAACTCGTAGCGACGAACCATCAACGAAAATTACTTTATTAAGTATGTATTTACCAATCGATAAATAAAGTCCCAAGACTGTCGAAAATGATTCAATGGCACTTGGTCTAATGTCACCATTATCGTACCTTTGCAAATTATCGTACATTATCGTACATTATCGTACCTTTGCAAATTATCGCACATTATCGTACCTTGTATCGTACCTTTGCAAATTTTCAATGCTAATATATGGCATGAAACAAATCAAACAACTCGTAACGTCCTGTCATTATTGAATATATTAGTTCGAAAACGGTTGAATTTGTTTCAGTGGAGCCTATTCTAATGGCACTATTATGGTCATGTTAGAAAATTTCAATGTTAAGATAAGGCATGAAATATATCAAACAACTCGTAACGATCTGTCATGAATGAATATCACTGGGTGACAAGTTTATTAGGAACACTCATGACTTTGCAAATCCATTGGAGTTAGCCACGTGGCAGTCGGTACCAATATAAAGCGAGAACACACCTGTCAACCGCAAGTAGTTCGACCGTCACCATGGGGAAAACAAAGGATCTGAGCGACTTCGAGCGCGGGATGATAGTTGGTGCCCGGCGAGATAGACTAAGTATTTCCGAAATCGCACGTCTTCTAGGCTTTTCCCGAACAACCATTTCAAGAGTTTACCAGCACTGGTTAAAAAACCCAAAAAACAACCAGCCAGAGATAAGCCTGTGGTCGCAAACGACTCGTCGATTCAAGGGGTGAGCGTAGGATGGGAATGCTTGTTCGTGCGAATAGAAACGTCACGACTCGTCAAGTAACCGTGGAGTACAACACTGGACCGCAGAATTGGTCTACAACACTACACGCACTACACGCCGTACATTGGCAGGATGGGCTACAACAGCCGACGGCCAGTCCGGGTACCTTTGATCTCCACCCAAAACCGCAAAAAACGTCTCGAATTTGCCCGTGATCGCCAACACTGGGCCGTCGACGACTGGAAGAAGGTCTGCTGGTCGGATGAATCCCGTTTCCTATTGCACCATGCAGATGGTCGACGCAGAATTTGGAAACAACAGCACGAAACGATGGACCCCTCCTGTCTGGTTTCCACTGTTCAGGCTGGTGGAAGCTCTGTAATGGTCTGGGCAATATTTTCCTGGCATACTCTTGGTCCGCTGATACCTGTAAAACAACGCTGAACATTGTTGCCGGCCACGTTCATCCCTTCATAGCTACTGTGTTTCCCCCCATCGGAAGAATGTTCCGGTCACAAGGCTCGTATCGTCATGGAATGGTTCCAGATGCACGATAACGAATTCAACTTACTCCTCTGGCCACCACAGTCCCCGGATTTGAACACAATCGAACATCTTTGGGATGAGCTGGAACGGGTTATTCGAGGCATGGATCCACCACCATCCAATAAGCATCAACTGGGAACAGCTGTTGCATCCGCATGGAAGTATGTGATCTCAGGATTTCCCCCTGAAAAATCCTCGTCGTCCTCGGCCGAGATTGAGCCCGCATACTCAGGCATCAGAGGCGATCACGCAACCGCTGAGCCACCGAGGCCGATCCCAGAAGACTGGAAACTGTTATGCTGCGAAAGGCGGACCAGGAAAGCGCGGTCACGTCTATGGAGTATTTATCCAAGCTACCGCTTATAATTCGGGAGCGATGGCATGGTGCATTGTCTTGTTGCAGAAGAAGTGTCCACGGAATGTTCAAAACGTGCAAACGGGAGCACATGAACGTCAAGAATATCCTGGTGGCGTTCACCTGTGAGGGACGTTGTCACACGAACGAGGGTTCTCATTTCAGTCCATACAGATGATAATGTCACCTCCACCAGCTTGAAGAGTATGCTGGCAAGAAGGGTCCATCGGATCATGACGTTTGCGCCGTACTCGTACCCTGCCATCGGCATGTAACAACATGAATCTCGACTCATCAGTCCAGGCAACCTTTTTCCACATATCTGGGGTCCAGTGGCAATGTTCCCGTGACCATGCTACTCGTTGCGGTCTGTGAAGAGACGATTCTGGATAGTGTAGCTGCTTACACGTTTCTGTGCATCAGCCTTAAATTGCCGAATGATCTGCTGCACTGTGGGCCCGTCTATTCGCCATTACGATGAGAGCTAGCCGACGACAACCCTGCTCTTTCACACGCTGTAGTCCACGGCAGTTGGCCCTTGCAGGAATCGTTTTAGCGAAATCGACGTACTCACTGTAGACCCGTGACACATTGGCTCGTTAAAATCCCATGAGTAAGTTCATTTGCTTGTTTAATGTTATAAAATGTTATGGGATGAGAGTAAAATTTATCATTTTAGCGAATATATTTTGTGAATGACCCCTAAATGCTTTATGAATGTGCTGATTAATGGAATAAAACGATATGTGAAAATACTCAAGACTGATATCGTTCAATTTCTTTCGACTATTGATCGTAATGGTGAGCCTCCTCCAATTACCACCACTCCCGGCAATGAAATTCGTGCCAACGGAAGCGCGATTAAAGGGGAAACGACACACCTCGTTAAAAATATCTTAAAAAAAAAGACATTAATTCTGATTTCCAACCGGAATTTCACAACATAGTTAGCAAATTGCCTTTCTACTAATGACAAGTCCTTTGAATTTTAACGTTTCTTCCCATCTTTTCTAAATCCTTAAGCCATCAACCAGTGAACCAATTCACCAATTCCGGTGGGAAGTCGACATAACGTTCCATGAGCAGAGCCTCAAAATTCGTATCAAAGTTAGCTCATTACGCAGCACTAATATTACTTCTTTTTACTCAAAGACAAAAGAAAGCGAATTTCGCAGATGTGTAGTAAATTTATCACGCTTGGTTTTAAAGAAGGACACAGTTAAGAACGTTTCAAATGAACATGTTAAACCTTAATTAAGGCCCAAAACTGAAGCTACATTTATATACTGTGTTTATCTATCTTTCTCAAGAACAGGAAAACAATATATAAATGGACCATTTAATTAAAAGTTCTGCAGTTGGTTAATGAAATTGTATAATGAAATACTCCAAAACGGTATATGATATGCATTAAAAATTAGGAAGAGCAACTGTCTAACTTTGAGATGCAAATTAATAGTCCTTCAATGTGCGCACCTTGGACACACAGTGCGATAATCAAATTCTTCCAACACCTGATGAAGCATTAATAGCCAGGTACTGACTGAGCGAGCAGCCTCGCGAAGCAGATGCTCGGCCGGTCAGGACATGCCTCGCCCGAGCCATGTCGAGTCGGTTTTTGTCGATGCTCAAAAGCGCCTCAGAACGAATGCCTCGGGCACTCAAGACGGTTCTATCTTGCCTCGCTCGCTCGTGCTTTGGAGAAAGAGAAGGTTTTAAAGCTCATCGAATTATATGCTTCTTTTAATGGACTTTGGGATTTACAATGCGTAGAATATACAAATAGAGGGCTAAGGGAAGGCGCATAGCGAAGTATAAACCAGGAAATGAACTGAGAGTAATAAAATTTGATTCTTTCTTAAGTATTGTAGCATTTACAAGTGAGTAGAGTGTTTCAAATTTAGTCTCGGACATCCGTGTAAAATTTTTTTTCTTCATCAAAGCACAATTCTTCAAATAATTTCTTCCCATGTTGCAATCTATATTTATAGATTTTTCTCACCCAAAAGCACTTAGATTTTTTCTTCTTTTTCTTTACAAGATGAACTAATATAAACGCAGAAGCTGCAACGGCTATCCGTATGTGCGGTCTGAACTGAGAGTAATAAAATGCTCGGCCGGCTTGTGGCTCGCGCTTGCTTCGCGAGGCAACCGTTTGGGCAGTTTCCTTGAAACCGAGGCTGCCTCGCGAGGCTGCTCGCTCAGTCAGTACCCGGCTGATCGACGTTACAGCTTGTAGTACGACAACGAAGATCTTGGATAGGCGAGTGTAAAAGTGGTATACGTAAACGCTGTCTTCAACAAAACTACAAATGAAATAAAATAAACCATTAAGGAATGACATAACCAAGCACCGAAAGATTAAAGTAAACCATTCGAAGAACCATGTTTTAAACTGCCCTATGTTAATATTGTAAGTTTCCAATGAACCATAATGGTTCCACTAAACCAGATTCCTTGAAACCACTTTAGGCTATCATTAATTTTACGTTATATTCATTCATGACACCTCATTCCAAGTCGTTTGATATATTACATGCCATATTTTAGCATTGAAAGTTCCAATGAACCATAATGGTTCCACTAAACCAGGTGTCTTTGAACCAATTTCGCTTATCAATAATTTTACCTTGTATTCATTCATGATACATCATCCCATATATCTTATTTGTTTGATATACTACATGCCATATCTTATTATTGAAAATTTTTGAGGGTGTCATAAGGGTACCATTAGAGCACATACCATTGTTTCGATTACAACCTTTTTCAAAATAGTTCATTTCCTTGGCGAAAATAGTAATTTATATCCGCTTCTATCTCGTCGTTACGATTTGTTTGATATATCACTTAATATATCTCTCCATTGAAAATTGCTAGGTGGGGTCGAGAAGGTACCATTTGTGCACGTGCTATCGAACCGATTTAGATAATATTTGTAACTGGTTCGTGCCATGAACCATATTCATCGACTGACGAAAACAGATTTTGAAAATATTTCATAGCCTCGGAGGAGTTAGAGTTACAGACAGACGGACAGACAGACAGACACGTTTCCCCACACTGATAGCATAAAGCACCTTTCGATACTTAATAATACAAGAAATTAATCTGAGAAGAAATTAAACAAGAAAGTAAATTTAAAAAATTCACTGTCAAGATATTATAAGACCAGTTATGGATTATCACCACTAAATGCTAGTGAGCTTGCCCTTGCTATGGAAATGGTTTCAAACAGTAAAATTACCAGTTCAAACGAACTTAGTGAAGTTCTAGCAGAAATATCAAAATGCCTAGAGGCACAGAGTTAAGTGAAAAAAAGAGCTTTGACAAGTCGCCTATTTTCATACAAAAAGAATGTTTGAAAGGATGATTGCAGCATCCAATGGAAGGTCCAAGACTGCGATTCATCAAGGAGATGAAAGAAGAAAAAAACGAACAGGACGGAAACCTATCCTGATTGGGAGAGAAAAAAGGAGAATTTGTAACCTTGCAACGAACAAGGACATGTAAATACGTGAAATTACACGAGATATGGAGGGCAGAGTAAGCCATACAACCGTTTGGAATACGTTAAATAGCCATCCAAATATCAGATTTGAGAAAATAAAGCGGAAACCTCAATAAAAGAAGAACAAAGTTAAGCCATTAGCCAGGGCTAAGATGTTCATGTCATGGAATGATCACTGGAAGTCTATTATTTTCTCGGACGAGAAAAAGTTCATCCTTCGCGGCATCGATGGAAACAACTATTACTGGTATGTTCTTAGAAAGCAACTAAGGAAAATCTTCAGTCGTCAAATGGGAGGTGGCAGCATTATGATCTGGGCAGGATTTACCTACAGTAGAAAAACAGATCTAGCTGTTGTTGACTGTAAAATAGACTCTAAGAAATACCAGGCCTGTGAAGAGACGGTTGGAAATTTTGTGCCAAGGTAACGTTAGAGGGAGGAGCAGTAATCAAAGTGCACATGAAAACACATGAATAAGTATGCACTGTGCACACGTTTATTATGGAACTGCGAATCCACTGAAGCTTTACATAGGATGCTGAAATTGTGAGCCAGCCGTGGCCTCACATGCATGGTATCAGCGCAACATGGACTCTCGTATGTGGCCAAAGATTCCGGGCATTTCTCTGATGTCGTCTGAAACGATAGCGATGCGAGCTGCCAGATCTTCAATGCTTGTCACAGGTGCTTGTCACAGGTGATTTCATGTTGCCCCCCAAAAAAGAAATCTTTGCCAAAGAACTGCAACCTTAATATGTTGTGCCATCATTGTGAAGCTTTATCACTTGTCATTTGCTCCCCCATTAACTTGACAATGGTTGAGTTCCGACCCCTCATGTATTAACAGAATCTGTTCACCTTCAAGCCTCCTACCTGTGTGTAAAGAATAGATTATACCTTTTGAAACACCCTGTATAAACACATGTTAAACAAAGATGGGTTTACAGGCTATTAATGTGTTATGAATACTTGGGTGGAGTTGTTACATTGTTTGAACTTAAAATTTCTTGATAGCGAAATTTTTAATCTTTTTGTTATTTACTTTAATATTTATTTCTCGCAAAAGTTTTGCGAGTATAATGTTTTGTATATTCTTATTTAACATTTATTCTTAAAGTAAAATATGTTTGGGAGGGAAAAAGATTATGTGAAAAAAAAGTATGATCTTATAATTTTTTGGCACACCTTATGCACAGCTATTGACGATGCCTTCCAGAGGAAGTGGTGGACCCAAAACATGCCACGAAAACATACCCCAGACCATTACATTGCCTTCTCCAGCTTGTTGCCGCCCAACAATGGTTGCGGGTAGTTTATTTTCGGATGTTTCCCGGAGGATACGCTACGCCAGCCCCAGCCATACAGTGAGATAGAAAATGCGACTCATCGGAAAATACAACCTTTTTTCACTGGTCTAGGGTCCAATGTTTGTACTGCAATGCAAACACATGTCGTTTCTTGGAATGCACACTTGTCAACATGAGACTACATCGTTTCTTGTCATACATTGTTATTCGGACTAAGATGATCAGGTGACATTTCCGCGCCAGGGCAACACCACCTAGAAAGAAGGCCTGCGCACAGAAACTATATACATCGTTACATCATCATTAAACGGCCAAATTTAGGGCTTATAATTGGTAGATATCACGGTCTATAGATATTCATGGTCATCGAGCTTCGGCCGTTTTCCATTGTTTTGAGAAGCTAAAGAAAACAGATCGCGCCAGGTGCCGTTTAGATCGAATCAGGGCCGACCGTGACCTGCGATAGAGGTTTTTCATTGAAACTGAAAATGAAAGTAAATTTTCTGTCTGTCGATAGGGCGGCGCTGCAGGCTGCGAATGTACATGCAGCGCCACTTTTCAATAGAGTTCCCGCCCTATTGGGAGCTAGAAACTTTAGCTTCATTTTAACAATGGAGCTCGATGACCATGAATATCTATAGATCGTGGTAGATATACAATTAACAATAGCCGCTTTAGTGTGATGTAACAATGAATGACGTTTCTGTGCGCAGGCCTTCTGTCTAGGTGGTGTTGGCCAGGGCCTGTCTTTCTCGTGGGCTACGTATCAGTGACGAATAAAGAATGAATAATATCATGTAAACATTCCAAGAAGAAGCTTTAGGTGCGACAAAGCGATCATCACGTGCGCGTGCTTACGTCAACAATGCTTAAAAGATAAACAGAAAGTAACAGTGTATTCATTCTTGACGAATCGATTGTAATATGATACGCCATTATTTTGGTATTCTTAACGGTCCCTATTTTAGCACGTGCAATCGACTTGAAAGGGTTCACGAAAAGCCTGCAAAGTTGATACAGCCGAGGTAAGATCTTTATGGTCATATTTCCGAAAACAGATTTTGATAGAGTTAAGGTACGTTCACAAAGACGCGGTACATGCGGAAGCGGCAGTGCGGTAGCCAATCAGATTCATTTAATGAATGAATGGAATGAATCGGATTGGCCACCGCACTGCCGCTTCCGCATGTACCGCGTCTTTGTGAACGTACCTTTACTCCGTTTTCAAGTTATCGCGCAAACGGCGGACGGCCAGCCGGATAAACGTACACAGTAAGTGTGCTTTCTTTTAAGTAGCTTTTTGCTAAAGCTCTTAATAAAATATTACCAGGGAAGAAGTAGAACGGGAGGCAAAGCTCGTAACTGTTACAATGCTATTTTGTTGACATCACGGTCTATAGATATTCATGGTCATCGAGCTTCGGCCATTTTCCATTGTTTCGAGAAGCTAAGGAAAACAGATCGCGCCAGGTGCCGCATAGATCGCACTAAGGCCGACCCCAACCAGCGATAGAGATTTTCATTGAAACTGAATATGAAAGTAAAGTTTCTTTCTGCCAATAGGGCGGCGCTGCAGGCGCAGTTGGGCCGATTGTACATGCAGCGCCACTTTTCAGTAGAGTTCCCGCACTACCGGGAGCTAGAAACTTTAGCTTCATTTTAACAATGGAGCTCGATGACCATGAATATCTATAGACCGTGGTTGACATCAAAAAAGCGCCACCAAACTCTACAACCCCAGATTCGGAAACTAATGGCTGTTAGTTTTATTGGGCTCCTCCCACTGCTATAATGGCTACGGCTGTGCTTAGCAGCTGCATCCTCCTCTCCTGTGGTATATTATTCCGTCAACCGCTTTGAATTAGTATTGTTGCATGAATTGTTGTATGAAAATGAGTTTCGCATGGTAAATTTTGAATACTATTGTTGTAGCATGTGGTTTAACGGATTTTATTCAAACTTAATCCACGGGCCATAATATATTTAAGTTAATAAGTCATTGTCATTTGCCCGGTAATTCCGGGGCTGGGGATGGAGAGAATAATATTTAGTATTTAATATACTAATTTATTGTTATGCTGCGGGATGGCCTAGTTATTTATTATTAAAAGTTGTTGCATGTTTTTGCAGGACCAAATCCAGCATGAGTCCTTTTAATCAATATTTTAAAAAAACAGAAAAAAAGAATGAAAAACCTTTATAGAAATTTGAGTGTAGTCTCATCCCAAGTAGTTAGTGCTCTTAACGTGCATCTCAGCAGACCATCGAGAGAGAAGGCCTGCTCACAGAATCGTCATACATTGTTACATCACCTAATGTCGTCAATTGTTAAGCGTGTTTCTACCAATAATAAGCCTTAAATTAGTCGCGTAGCCCACGTGAAAGACAGGCCCTGGCCAACGCCTCCTAAAGATAAGGCCTGAGCGCGAAAACGTCATACATTGTTACATCATCATTCGAAAATACGTTTAATCGCATTACTACCAATAATAAGCCCTGAAATGCAATTAAACGCGGAAAAGGAGGCGTTGCCCCGGCGCGGAAAAGTCCGAATAATAATGTAACTTTCATTGTTTCCATCTTGGATTTTAATAATCAGCAATTTTTCGTTTGTTGGAAACAATGAAGATTACATTGTTATTCGGACTAAGATGATCAGGTGACTTCTCCGCGCCATGGCCTGTCTTTCTCGTGGGCTACGCGACTAAGTTAGGTGATGGAACAATGTATGGCATTTCAGTGATGAGGCCTTCTCTCTCGTTGGTGTTGCATTAACGGACAGAAAGCGATCACGTGCTCTACGACCTGACCACGTGGTTTTGTTTATTTATTCAGTTTCCGAACCTACCGCGCAATACCGCTACGATCGCTTTTATTTCAAAAAATGAGCGGAGCTTCGCTTCCCGTTCTACCTCTTCCTTGATATTACTTTATCTTTTAAGCATTGTTTACGTTAGCACACGCACGCGACGATCGCTATCTCTCCGCACGATTTTGTTTGCATCAGTGCCGTTGTACGGGACCTACTATGGTTGCCTTAAAACAACTGTATTACTTGTAAATTGGAAATTGCTTTTAAGAGTAATTACGAATAATTGGAATTATTTTAACATAAACGTTGAGCCATAAAACAGACGTAAGTTTTGAAGGAATTAAATGAATTTTCTTTGTTTGTTATAAACTTTAACTATATTTAAATTCCCAAATTTAAAATTACTTCTGCGTCACAGCTAAACCTCCTTTTTGAAATGTTTGCAAGATTTCATTTCCAAACAGAAGTCGCTGATGATTTTTATTCACTATTATTAAGACCATAAGAATAATATTTATAAATTTGCCTTGTCAGAAAATTTCAAAAGTAAATATGCTTGGCAGCGCCTCATCATCTTGGACCGGTATTTCGTAATATCTAGAAAAAATTCATCTCCAGTACATCGATAAAATCACGCAACATGAATCGCATGCACGTAACCAAAACAACAACAATAATAATAGCATGAGGCTGAATCTTAAAGAGGAATTTAACTGGTAAAAAGGCTTGACGGGAAATTCTAATAAATTAATGCGAATTATTTGGTGATGCCATATTTTTCCTCTTGGCTGGAAATCTTTTGCGTTTGCGTGTTGCCGCGTCACGTGATTAGGATTAGCGGTAATCCTGGCGGCGAAGAGGGAACCTCGCCTTTCAGATAAACGGAAAAACACGCAGTTGCAAAATACACGTTCTTAAACATTTTTTTAAAGACTTTTAAAACAGATTCTATAATGAATTGCTTGTAATATGATATGTAAGGTTTTTACATTAACATTTTTTACATTACATTATTCCGAGAAATATTTAGTACAAACATTATTGAAAAATTTTGGATTGATCACGATTTTGAACTACAGTGTATCTCACCTAAAGTGTACCAATACTAAGACATCGATTATAAAATAAATTATGTGCTAAGATTGATACTTAAAGATTTCATAGGCACATTAAATAGCCATATACACAATGTAGAAGAAATACCCGAAACAGTCGAATAACTTTAGAACAAAAGGCGTTAGAACCATAAAAGTCAGGTCTGTCTTTGTAAAAATACAAATCTAACAGAGAACTTTAATGTGAGGTGTTTTTTTGTGTATGCCATTTCTAAAAAATACCGACGCCATTTTCGAAAATAGAAGTTAACTTTGAAATGTGCAATGAAAACAAAAAAAATTCCATATAAATTGCGCCTTTTATGTAAACAAAAAATATTCTTTTCGGTAGCTACGTGCGCTCCTTGTTAAAATGCGTCAGCCGCGCTGTCTACCTCCATTATTTTCAAGTTGAAGAAATTAAATGTCGAGATAATTCGTGGGAAACCCGAGTCCAATATGTCTACACAACACGTAAATAAAACATCGAGGAATCAAAACCGCAAGAATGTGCCCACTATTATTTAAAGAAAAATTAAAATTAGTGAGAAGGGAGCAGAGAAGACAAGAATAAATTAGGGTAACTTCACCTAACAACTTGCGCAATTAATCCCCTTCACAGTAGCTTATAATATTTACGATAAAAGAGATTTATCTTGAAAAGAGAGCTCCTTTAATCCTTATACCAAGGAAAAGTCGTTGACTGCTTCCGAGCTCCATATCTCCGGCAACGCATGAACTCCAACGGACTCCACTAACCAGCCGGCTGCCAAGTAAACGCCGCCACCACCAAAGTGATTACACTCCCAAGCTCGAGCACCCTCTTTTCTCAGAAAACATCAGGAGAAATCCGAGAAGTACGTTTTTAAAGGGAAATATTAAAAAAGCTGAACATTTTTAATACAAAAATTCGTATCCAATTGGATACATAAGTAAATAAAAAAATTAAAACATGTTCTTTGAAAAAAAAATATGTATATTTTTTTGAATTTAAATTAGTGCTTTATGAGTGAATGAGAAAAAGAAAGAAAATGCCGCTCTTCTTCGCCAGATTTAAATGGAGGAAAATAAAAATTTCTACATTACTTCAAATACAAAATCAGCACAGAATTTAATAAGTTCCCTAATTAAATTAAATTGAATCTATTAATCATCTCTAAATGAAAACCCAATACACGCTGTTTTCACTAATTCTTTTGGCCTATAAGGAAATATATTTATTTATTTACTCTCAGATAAGAGAGTACAAGGGGCCTGGTATGGTAATAAACCGACAAGTTGGGCCCCTGGGGCGTGTACAAACAATCAAAAAACTAACAAACAAAGTAGTTTGAACAACAACAAAAAAATTAGATAAAATGTGAATCTACAATTTGGCAAAGAACTTATTGAGCTTAAATAACGTAAAAAAATTATTAACATGAGGCCAAAAAAAAAAATTAATTACTATAAACCATAGTTACTTATACCTAACATATTACCAGAATCTTACATCTGGGAGAGAGTGGATAACATAATTTCAGAAGTTTCAAAAACCTTAAAAAGGTTGATTCAGTACGCAAACCTCCAGGGAGGTAAGCAAGACCAGCATTTGACGCCTACATAGGATAGACACCTCCTACGGTAATTTAGTTTCGTTAACGGGAGACTCACTGTAAGAGAAGAGCTGGTTGGGTAGCGGTGAATATCTGCTTTGGGAACTAAGGTTAGTGGAGTTGAAACCAACAAGATTGAGTGTGAAACTTTGAATACAAACACGCAGACTCGAATGAAAAACAGCTGATAGACCGTGAACAAACGGAATTCCCTAAAATAAGGTGTTACAGATGCATATTTTGGGAGTCTAAGAAAGGTTGGAAGGAACCACTTTTGTAATTTAAATACGCGAGAAAGATTCCAAGAAATAGACGATCCCCAAAATATTATGCTGAAACAGAAATAGGAGTGTATCCACGCATTGTACAAAAATAATAAAATTTTAGAGGGAAGAAAACGTAACCTAGTAATGATTCCTTGTTTCTTATTCAGATTGGATAATAGTGCGTCAATATGTGTATCCCAGGAAAGATCGTGAGTAAATAGTAATGCCCAAATATTTGAAAGGTTTAACGGTTGAGAGGAGGCTATCATCATAATATAGGAATAAATCGTTAGGGACATCCCGATTATTACGTTGATAAAATGCCATAACTTTGGTTTTTTCGGTGTTTACCCGTAACATATTTTTATCAGTCCAACTTTTCAATTTGGCTAGAGAACTAAAAGATAATTAGTTGGAGAACGTCATGACGAGCAGCGATAAACGCAACGTCATCCACATACAGTATTGTCCTGAAAGAAATAGGAAACGATACTGCAAACCGGTAGGTCATTAATGAAAAGGCAAAAAAAGCAGGCGTGAGAGGATAGATTCCTGGGGAATCCAAGATTCCGTACAATCGTTTGTGAAGAAATACCAGAGAGCGTCAAAAAATAGGAACGGTTCGTAAGAAAGTCCCTTAGCCAAAGAAGTGGAGTCCCATGTATACCATAAAGGCGTGACAGTTTGTATAAGAGAAGATCAATCGATACCGAGTCGAACGCCTTGGCAAAATCAATGAATACTGCAGCTACGAAATTATTAGCTGCCATTCTAGATGATGCATATTCGAGGACCTCGCAGCAGGCAGTTTCTACGTTTCTTTTGGGGACAAACCCGTCCATTAAACGAAACTTCCTCTTGTGAATCGCATATTGATGAAGATGCATCTTTATTAATATATTTTGTACTGTATAAAGGGTTTTTCAGAACACCCGTACCATCCTTTTTCCCCCCCTTAAAGATATTGATTCTAGATGTTTGAAAAAAGAATTTCATGGACAAAACCAATGATAAAAAATTCATATATCGTAGTTTCATTTACCAGAACAAACAACAAGCAGGGAGAACTGGAGTCAACTTTGAAAATTCAAATGAGAACATAGGTTATGTAAGGTATTCCTGAATTATATTTCTAAAAATAAACAATTTTTGCGAAAAGTTTTTTTTCCCTTTCTAATCCTCATCGTTTATTCACAATTAAAGAGAAATGAAAAACAAATCAATAAACCATTAAGGAATGACATAACCAAGTACCAAAAGGTTAAACTAAACCATTCGCGGAACAATGTTTTTAAACCACCCTATATTAATATTGTAAGTTTTTAATGGACCATAAAGATACCATTAAACCACGCACCTTTGAACCAATTTTGACTACCAATTATTTTACGTTATATTCATTCATGACACATCATCCCAATTTGTTTGATATATTATATGCCATATCTTATCATTGAAAATTTTTGAGGGTGTCATAAGGGTACAATTAGAACACGTGCCATTGTTTCGATTACAAGCATTTTCAAAATGGTTCATTTCTTGAACCATATTGATCAATTGGCGAAAGTAGTAATTTCTATCCGCTTCTATCTCGTCATTACGATTTGTTTGATATATTACTTAATAAATCTTCCCATTGAAAATTGCTTGGCGGGAAAATAGAGGTACCATTTGTGCACGTACCAATGAACCGATTTTAATAATATTTGTGATTGGTTCGTGCCATGAACCATATTCATCGACTGACGAAAACAGATTTTGAAAATCTTTCATAGCCTCGGAGGAGTTAGAGTCATGGACGGACAGACAGACAGACAGACACATTTCTCCACACTGATAGCATAAAGCACCTTTCGGTACTTAATAAATTAATGAATTAAATAAATATATTAACTAAATTATTGTGATATTGGTTTTCTAATGTTACATTCTGCCATACTAAACTCTACAGCTACCACTCGAGCATACTAAGCCAGTTAGAAGAGATCGCTAGAGCAATCTATTCCCTGACTGTAGACTTTCCTACCCGTTCTTTGAATCCACCAGATACCTTGCAAGGAGAGCTCCCCTCGCCCGTAATATACGATTCTCTGTCACCAACCTACCCAAACCCTCCCTGCTCAAAATCTGACCTAACTGTACATGATGAGCCAAACAATAACTTGATTCCTGATAGCATGCCCTCTTTTAGCAAAGGGTCTACCAGGGGCGCCCCCCCCCCAGTCCAAACAGGATGGAGATAATTATAACCAAGACGACGTTTCATCAGAAAAATGCCAGTGAAAACGTCCTTGGACTCGAGACAGGGAAACCTGATAATCAGCAAATGCACCAACACATGCATAATATGTCTAGCCATCCTACTTATAGCGAAGTGATGAAATCATGGCTAAATACCCATAATAATCAAAATGATGTCAAAAATAATGATGAGCCCAAATTCTGTCACGATTCGACCAACATGAACTCTGCACTTACACAACCTCATCGTGAATATCGCGCCGACCGACCTGATACGAATGCCTTCAAATCACGCCCTCATATCGAAAATACTACTCAAAATAATGTAAAGGGCACAGCAAAAACTAACCTAAAAGTCAAGAATCCTGGCAAAAATATTAGCCTGTGCCTTTGGGATCTCTCAGATGAAACGCCCGTTAATGATCTGAAATGTTACCTCAAGGAAAAAGGAACTGAAGTTAATGCCATCGAAAGATGGAAAACTCAATCTGAAAAAATATCGTCACTGATCTTTATTTCAATTACAGAGAGTTGCTCCTTTGACTGGACTGCAAACATTAACTGGCCTGAAGGAACGTCTGTTCGTTTATATCGTGGAAATACGCCAACCATCGTATCCGATACGAAAGCACAGACTGCAATTGAGGCCTGTAATGATCCGGATGCGAGGCAAGCTTAATCATGAAATAGCTTTAGGATACCTAAACGCAAGATCAATATTGAACAAATATGACTCAATATACGCTTTTTCCCTTGCCTATAAACTGGATGTAATGGTAATAACAGAATCGTGGTTACACAAAGATATTACAGATGATGATATAAACTTTCCAAATTACCAGATTTTTAGAAGCGACCGAGTAATTCGAGCCGATGGCACTGCTATCCTTGTGAAAACGAAATTAGACGCAAATATTTTTAAAAGAAATTCCTTTTACGGATGTGAAATTCTGTCCATTCATTTACAGATTGGAAGCAAATGTTACCGCGTCATTTCTTTGCATCAAACTTCAGCCTGTGACTTTGATGAATGACATCTTACTGAGGTACATAGATGACTCTATGCCCTGCTTTCTTATTGGTGATTTTAACCTTTTCTTTCAACTCAATACTATAAACTGCAAAAAGATAGTTGCCTTGATGTCACGTTTTATGTCCAGACCAATCGTTGACCAAATAACCAGGGTATCGTCAAAACCGTCTATTCTGGATCAAATTTTTGTACCAATGAACGTAAACGTTCAAAAGATCGAATACTTAGATATAAGCCGGTTGGACAACAAAGCGATTGTAGCCACACTCCAGTTCAAAGATGAAAAACAAGATCATAAAAAAAGAGTCAAATATATACGGAGCTTCAGAAAATTCAACAACATAAAGTATTTTAATAACATAAATGAATCCATTGAACATGTGGATTTAAATCTAGGAATTAATGACCTTACACCATGTGTCCTTAATATGATCACTAAATGTATCAACAACGCTGGCGCCCACTTTGTTCCGATCAAGAATAATGGTAAAACTTTGTAGTCTGATGAAGTGAAGAAATCATGGTTATATAAAAATCAGTGTTATTATAATTTTAAAAAGAACCCTAATACGGCAAATCGCAAAATGTGGAAAGACGCTTCACGAACATTTAAAAATGATGTAAGGATTAGTAAAAGAAATTTATATAAGATCCGAGGGAATAAAGTTAACATGTGGTCCCTAGTTAAATGTCATAGAGTGACAGAACCTAAATGCCTACCAGCGTCTTTATATGGATCATATTTGGCATGGTGCGACAATCCTAATGGTCATGACGACTCTAAACACTAATATTTTCACCATGTACTATCAATCAACACATGCTCAACTACAACAAGATGATCACTCCCAACGAGATTTGGCCCCATTTACAGAAATCAAAAATGAATTCTTCCATAGCAACTGATTTAACCACAGCTCGACAACTGAAGAGTACAAACCCTTCGATTCTCAATATACTATGTTACCTTACTAATAAAATAATAGAGTCGTCGACATATCCCGAAATGTGGAAAACTGCTTATATCACGCCAATTTATAAAAGGAATGGATCCCACTTAGACTTCAAAAACTACAGACCTATTGCAACATTCCACTCGATTGCAAAAAGTGATTGAAAATGCGATATTCTCACAGCTGAAATCCTACATAGTCCCTCTTCTGCACTCAAAAACAATATGAATATGGAAAGAACAAAAGTGCAATAAGTATGATCATATACCTTTTCTTACAAATAATTAAAGCGATAGATAATAAAAAAGTGTTTATAATTACTAAAACTGATGTATCTAAAGCATATAATACCGTTCCACGTGAGCAACTTATACATGAATTGTGTCAGAGGACCTGCTCTATCATTGTGCGTATCATATTTTAGCAATCGATCTCTATGCATACTGGATAAATACGACAGAAACGTCTTGTATACTCATGCTTCAAACAACGGAGTCATACAAGGGTCTGAATTCAGGAATCTATTCTATTCAATCTTCTCGAATTCAATATTTCAACTTCCCATTCACAACACCATGATTTCTTCTTGTTGGAGGCTCTTGGTAGACGATGTTTTTAATATGTCCCCACAAAAACTCATTACGAGATAAGTCAGGAGATCGGGATGGTCAAGTAATTGGTCCTCCTCGATCTTTCATCTCCAGCTAATAAGTGGTCAGCATTGTTTGGCACAAAATGGTGCATATTTTGAGCACTAACGAAGTGGTTTTGTAATGTTACTTTCTGCCATACACAATGTCACAATTATATTTTTATTTAATTGTGAATAAACGATGAGATTAGATAAAAAAAACTATTAGTAAAAGTTCTTTATTATAAAAAGTACTATCCAAATGATCCCACCTTCCTTGAGGACATTTTGCTTTCTGATGAGGCAACATTCCATACTTCCGGAGCAGTAAACCGACACAACTGCCGCATTTGGGCACACAAAGCCCCCTCGTTCTAAGGAAGCATATACGCGACAGCCCAAAGATGAATGTTTGGTGCGGTTTAAATGCATGATCGAGTAATCGGACCTTTCTTTTTCGCTGAAGACACAATAACCGCTGCAATCTACCTAGAAATGCTGGAGAACTACCTGATTCCACAGGTGGAAGAACTGCAGCCCAACGTAGTCTACCAACAAGACGGAACACCTCCTCACTGGGGCCTGCAAGATAGGCAGTGCCTTAATACGAACTTTCCAGGACGATGGATTGGAAGGGATGGGCCAATCTCTTGGCCCCCTCGCTCACCCGATTCGAACTCTCTGGATTTTTTCTTCTGGGATATGTGAAAGACGGAGTGTACAAGACCAACGTTGATGACATGGAAACTCTCAAGAACAAAATACATGTAATTGAAACAATCGCTGAAATCACCCCCGGAATGCTAGCCCGAACATGGGAGAAAATAGAGTTTCGCTTTGACGTCCTTCACGCCATAAATGGGGGGCACATTGAAATTTATTAAGGCATACTAAGAAACTTTTAGAGTTTTTCTTTGTGAATAAAAAAAATCACTTTAAAATCTGTAATAGTGTTTGAGTAATAAACATGTATTATACAGGAGATAGTTTAGAAACGCCCTGTACAGCACCCCCCCCCCCCTCCGTCCCTGCCTGCCTGCCTCGAGAAGGATGCCATGTTTAAGTCCCTTTGCACGTCAAAAAGTAAGAAAGAGTGCGAAAGAGCTTAAGAATTATGAATTGCAGTGCTTCAGTGTCTGTCAGTTTATGTATTTACACACTCAAATACAGAACAGAGTCGGAACGCATTCTGCACATGTTTGCGATATGTAACGTAGTTTGAGATAGAATCGAAATTATCTGCTCGTTCTCGCAGCAGGAAATGACTTACGTCCCTGATTTCCTCAAGGGCAGAGAGGAGAGGACCAGAGAGTAAATTTCAATATTCAGAGGCATTTACTTAATAAAGATTAGGTTAAATCAAAAATTTTTAAAGGTATATATATTTTTTTACGTATATTAATATTACGATGCAAAAAAAAAACAAAAACCTCGAATTTTTCCATAGAATTTACCTTTAGGAAACCACTTTTTCATTGGTCCCATTTCATTACCATTTTCTTAATTTTTTTATTTTGTAAAGTATCAACAATAAATTCCGAAATTTGGAATGCATAACAACCTAATATGAATCAATCCATATTCTTCTGTCTAAATAAATTATCAGTGTTTTTTACGTCTATTTTTAAATATACTTAATGCTTAAATGGAACGAAATAATAAAATAAATTGGAATTAATCTCCATAATTTCCTCCCTAATGACAATGCGTTTTTGTAGAATTTCTCCAAGATTAAAAAGCACGATTACCATAGTAATTACTTAAAAAGTAAAACCATGTTAACCTTCCCTCCCTTTTTTAAATCATTTAAAGAGCCTCACTAGCCTAACTATAATATTTAGATTCTTTGCTAATTTTGAAATAAAGGTGAAGGCCATAATTTCAGTTAATCTGTTTTGCTTATACAGGGTGCCCAAAATGTATGTATTGGCGCACGTATCTTATGGCAGCAGATAGGTCTACTATATTCCTTTGGCACTTAGCAAATGTCTGTCGCGGTCGCTGATCTAGAATATCACCAGAATAAGTCCCGTTTACAGTTGGAACAAAATCTAATTTCAATGAATTACTTTTGAACTGACAATGAATTTGAAACAGCAAGATCGTAGATAAAGCACGACGCTTCAAAATGAACTGAGCACACGACGCTGTTCGCATTTCGATATCAGTTCTATGCTGGCAAAAGATAATCCACTGCTTCTTAATTGATTCTGATTGTAAAAATCTATGAAATGTGAAGTTCCTATCGGATTTCTTATTTATACACACAAACACAGAGCAATTTAAAGGCATTCTGATAGAAAACAGGCAAGTTAACTCCTGCGTTATGAGAATCGTAAGCGGTTTTCGCGGCAGGAAATGACCTCTTGTTCAGCTGATCCTCCTGAGGGGACGAGTGATGTCGAGAGGGCCAATTTTCAATCTTCCGAGGCATTTTTCTTAATATTAGGAGTAATCGAAAAATAGATGCAAAGATTCAAAACAACACTAACTCCACCAACCAGTGTACCCTATTTTCAATAACTACAGAACATTATATCAAAGGACAATTGGATCAAGACTAGATTTTTACTGAAGAGCAACTAAACAATTCCGAACTCCTATTAACTATATTGTAACCTATTTTTTCCCAATTATAATCTAAACTTTCTCTAATTTACTATCTTAAAGTGAACCTTTAGTCAAAAGATTTTTTTTTTATATTTTATACATCTAAGTCTAAAAACACTAGTCCGCGTGGAGAAAACTTAATATCTACTTTCATTTATTAATAAACAGCATTTTTAGATGAAAAATTATAGCCCATGAAGGCCGCCATCTTTCCCCGAATTCGCAAAGGAACACGGGAATTATGTGATGTCAGGTATGACCTGCGCAAAACAAGGCCAACTATAGATGAGAACGCGCAGCTGTAGCAGGCGATACAGCTTTAACGAGGTTTGAGTTGAGCAGAGGCAGCAGAAGGGAGAAATGGAAGCCAAACCATTGAAACCGTTTACATTCTAGTTTTTATGTCGCCTTTAGTTTTACAGTAACCATATTCAACGTTCAATGGATTATAAATATTAAGAATTATTTACAGTTTTTTTCTCTGTTTTTGTAAAAATTAATTAATATCGCCAACTGGGTAAAGGTTAACAGTTTATCTATTTTATCATTCGCGTGTTAAGCCTAATGCGAACAAGTTCGGCGATGTATTTTAACCTCGTTCCTTTTACCGTAATGTATATAAGACATACTGACATTTCAACTTGAATTTTAAACTTATTTCAAATCGGTCTTTGTATTTCTGGAGCTGTTTGGATAATGTTCTCCTTGGTGTTTGTTCAGATTGCCGATGAACGAAAACGGTCGGTCGCGTCCGGCTTCAGGAGACGAGGACGGCGGCCTACGTCGCTTCTTGCGGCCGTTAACAATTCTCCCTTGAAATCTCTCTCATAACAGGATTCAGTAAAATGATCCGAACACATCTTGACTATGTCTCTGTTAATATTATGCAACCATTGCTTCAACAGTTGTTGATTTTTTAGCTGCAACTTATGCCAGGTGCAAGATTTGTTTGTCGTAGACCTGTTATTACAGCCATAAGCAATGCAGACCTATTATTTCTTAAAGCTGGATCGCCTGTTGCAGCTGCGCGTTCTCATCTATAGTTTGCCTTATTTTGCGCAGGCCATACCTGACGTCACATAATTCCCGTGTTCCTTTGCGAATTCGGGGAAAGATGGCGGCCTTCATGGGCTATAATTTTTCATCTAAAAATGCTGTTTATTAATAATAAAGGTAGATATTAAATTTTCTCCACGCGGACTAGTGTTTTCAGACTTAGATGTATATAATATCAAAAAAAAAATTTTGACTAAAGATTCACTTTAAATATATACTTTATTCCATCCGGAATGCAACTAAATAAATATTATCCTGGATGCAAAAAAATAAATAAATAAATAAATAAATAAATAAATAAATAAAATTAAATCGTGCAGTTTACCTTTAAAAAAACAGGAAATAAACAGTAAAGAAAAAAATAAATTGTGTTTGAAGATTAATCCTTAAAACTACAGTTAACGTTTTATCTTTTTCCTAAAAACCTGCGACTCGCTGGTCGACAAGGCCGCTCTAATACGGTGGAGCGGCCTTGACTGGTCGATAACGCACGCAGTAACATCTTACGGATGTGCCAAAGCCAGAAAACTATGCACATAATCACACTTATTAATTCTATTCGTTATGCTAAGCAAGATAGGGGTTACTTGGTAGTGACATTTTCAAGTTTATGCAAGAAAGTGTTCATGAATTTTGGAAACTTATCTCCTAAACTATGACAGATAGAGGCATAGTATCAAGTGAAAAGTTGTAAAGCACCCTTCAGTTACGCTCGTACTTTCAATCGAATGCTAAAATCATTGGTTTATTAAGGGAAAATTAAAAAAAATTGCTTGAAGTTGGTAAGGTACTTCACATCATTGGTGTTCCGTTGTCAGATTGTGAGTTCCTGTGTTCTGCTGTCAGATTGGTATAAATTTGGTGTGATTTTTTCCAACATAATGTAGTATTGATTCAACCACATCTTAGCTCATTCATGCCTCTTTCTCCCTCTCAATTTAGTGGTTTTGGTAATTTCCAAAATTCATGAACACTTTCTTGCATAAACTTAAAAATGCCACTACCAAGTAGCCCCTATCCTGCTTAGTAATAATATTTTTAACTTCATTAACCAGACTTTTGCCTCACCCTGTATATTTAAGCAACACATTTTTTTTTTATAAACTACAAATTAATTTCTGCCAAACAAGTTAAAATACAGTCCACAAATAATGTTCTTATATATGAGCATATAATAATTGTAATTTAAGTCATTTTTGACAATCGTGAATTTCGACATGATAACTTGGGAAGGAAGGAACTTTAAAATAACCCCTTTAAAACGAAAAATATTCAAAACCAAAATCTTAAAAATTAATTATTAATTTTTATTAAAATTTTCCTAATATTACATGCAACTGAAAATTATTTTCAGCAAAAGGAGAGAGAGAGAGAGAGAGAGAGAGAGAGAGAGAGAGAGAGAGATTGCAATTTTCGTAGGGACTGATTTTCGACGACTTCACATGATCGATCAGCGGCTGCTGCTAACAAACGAATCTAGTTTCCAACATATTTCGACACAGAGACCGTGATTAAGCCTTGTAATAAATTAAAATTATGTAAACGTAACAGCTGATAACGATTTTTATTTAATAAGCAGGTCCAAACACAACCGCATTAGGCAATAGTTTCTAGCCATTTCATGAATGAAGCGTGCATTTTATTTTGTTTTTCTTTTTTATGCAATAAAAAACAAAAAAAAATTAACAGATAAATTTCCATAGGTTCATTTAAGCAAATAAAAAAAAATGTGCACAAATGAATAACTTGAAGGGGAAAATGCTCAACTTCGTGAGTGAAATCGATTTGATAAAAGAATGAAAAACAAATGGACTGACAAGGACCAATTTGTATTACAACGAAAAATTATTGAAAAACGCATGATTATGGGTTGTCCAATACGTTGACTAAATTAAAATACACAAAAGAACAAAAAGTATTAAAACGAAGATAGCAGGAAGATGGAGGTGGGGTAATCTGATTTCTCAATTGGAAATGGAAAAAAGATCGGATAATTTAACGAGGCAAAGGTCATAAGACACTAAAATAAATAAATAAATAAATAAATAAATAAATAAATAAATAAACAACACTTTGTACTCTAGGCTTGACAGATATTCCACATATAATTCCGATTTCATTCATAAATTCTAAATAAATACATAGTTCATATAATAAATGAATTTGTTTCAAATTTCAATCTGATGCAACCACCAGGCAACAACACTAAGTGGAAACCGAAGAGATACGGCCTCGAGAAAATATCAAACAAAAATGCCACGCAGGTCTCTTAATTGAGATACGGTGGGAGAAATGTCGATATAATCTCTGATCAATACGCTCTCCTGTTGAATGTCACCGATGACTGAAAAGGGAAACGAGATTTGGAAGCGAAAGTGACAGGTGATTCCTGAGCACGTTAAATGTCATAATGTTTGACGGAAAATACATGAAACAAAACTGTCAATTTACGCAGCCTCACAAAAAATGCAACACTATGTAGGAATGCTCGAAATGTGATAGCAATTGATGAAAAGAGACAGAACTTGACATTTGGTTTTCCCATTGGTTCACACTGAAATCCTTTACGTCGATGGCTCGGCGAATCTTCGAAATACTATCTGCTAGCATAATGGAGCATCCAAAACTCCCTGAACACTTCACAGCACGTCGCCAGTTGTGGATTGTTGGGAGGTTACTGCTTGCGTCATACATGCTTGTCTCACTCCCTCTAAAGCAATTCAAATTCTCTTCTTCTATCCATTGTCTCCAATTTCTATTCACAATTGTCGCATCAACTATATGCAAAACATGCAAATTAATGAACAGGGAAGACGTAAAGCAAACTCACCTACGAACATACACCGAGTGGCCAATTAATTATAACCACCTGACGGTTTTAAGCAAATTAACTATGGCGTCATGCTGTTGTCGCTAGAGGGCGAGACTGGCATAAAAAAGGAAAATTAGTACTTATGGCAATAGTAGAAGTGATTTATTTGTGAAGATAAGGGTAAACAACTCTTATTTGAAAGACTTTGTACATGGGATGATTGTACGAACCTGGACCTATGGAGTGAGTATCAGCGAAACCGTCGCACTCATGAAATGTTCAAGAGCAGCTGTCAGCCAAAAAACTGGGTCTCAACGTGCAAGTTTTAGTCGTCATCGACTAGTGAATGCTCGGGCGGAGCAGAATGCTCTAGTATCCAGAAAGGTAAACGGCAACAATAGGGGAACAATAAAGCAAATTACAGCACATCTTCACTCTCAAATGATCTCAGAATCGCACAATATATCTAAATATCGTTGTTGACCAAGTTCATCCTGCCATATTCATGGTTTATCCCAATGGAGATGGCTACTTTCAACAAGATAATGCATCCTACTATACGGGTGATATTGTGCAGGAATGATTTTAGAAACATGAAGGAGAGTTTACTTTGCTTAGGTGCCCCCCCCCCCCCAACGATCTCCAGATCTCAATTTCATTGAGCATTTGTGGGATGAAGTTATAAAAGCCATCAGATACTGGATCCACAACCATCAAATCTCACGTAACTGAAAAGTGCTATTCATCAAGTGCAGTCGCAGATTCCACAAACCCAAGATTCCGTGGAGTCTATGCCAAGAATAATGGAACTTAATGATTTTGGCTTTTGGCCAGCTTTTATCTGTAAATACTACTCTGTGTTTTGAAAATTTGATCCACAGTCTGTGTCTAAAAAGGGTAACTGTGGCTCAATCAATCATGAGCGAAACCCTGTCGTTTAATACGATTGGTATGGAGAAACGGGGCATCCGCTATGCAACAACTGACAAACGATATTAACCAAGATTGTTCCCGATCTTAACTGGCAGAACCATGCGCCGGAAATTGAAACTGATCCCAGTCAGCAAAGGAAGAAGGTTCGTCTACGGTGGTGTCTGCAACGCCGTGACTTGATACGTGAAGAGTGGAAGAAGGTTATGAGGTCTGACGAATAACGATACACGTTGTTTTACACAGACGGAAGCCAGAGGGTTTGGCGGGCGCCCCGTGAAGCAACAGATACAGCATGTCAATATCAAGACAATTCAACGATGATCTACCCTCTGTACCAGAAGATGAAGGTAGTTGCTTGAACAGAGTTGCTTGCGCAGTAGTTTAGCGAGCACGAAGTTCACTTCCGTCATTTATTCTAGCCGCCTCACTCCGTAGAGAATGTTTGGGAAATTTTGAAACGTCGTATCCGACAGCAAGATCCTCTTTCGGCAAAGATGCGAGAACTAACGGAATGTCTGGCGAGCACCTGATTCCATTGACTTACAAATGCTTGACAGATATTCCACTTATTGACTCGATGCCAATATACGAGGGGTACTCCAGAAGTTTTTAGCCAGGAACGCTGCACACATCTTTTAGCATTTTAGAAATACTCTCCCTCGGCTTCCATACAAACCTTCATCCTCTTGAACCAGTGGGACATGCATGCATTTTTTCCAGTCCTGAGCAGTGAGCTCCAAAATATGGTCGTTGCACACGGCTAGGATGTCAAAATAGAGGGGGGGGGGGCAAAAAAGAAGTCGAATATGCAAAGTCTGGAGAACAGAGGGCATGCGTCAACATATTGACCCGATTCTCACTGGCCAATGTTCACGGCGACATGTGTTGGGGTGTTGTCATATGCCACAACAAACCACTTGTTCCAGTCTTCGGACGCTTCTCCTTCCATTTTTCTAAGACTTTTGACACCCAGGATGTCACAAACCACTCTGATGTAACCGGCATTTTTTGTTTTCAAGCAGCACAACAGTATGCACATGGCCAGTGGAACAGAAGAAAGTTGCCTTCATCACCAGCATTCCGAGAACGTTTGTATTTCTGTGGTGGTCCTTGCACTTCGGGGAGCCACTGTTTGGATTGTTCTGTAGTTTCGGCGTCGTAATGATAGAGCCATGTTTTGCCCCCTGTGCAGATGTCGTTGACACGTTTTGATACCCCGTTTTGAACCTTTCCATCATTTCTTGGCACCACTGCACTCGGGCTGCTTTCTGCTCTTGGGTCAGCAAACGAAGAATCCATCGTGATGAACCTTCTTGAGTAGGTGTTCATGCAAGATTGTTTTACCCGATTGTCATTCGCGATCGTATTCGACACAGTGTGGATATTTTCTGGCGTAACTGCATGGGCTGGTCGCCCACCGTGAGAGTCGTCTTCAAGTGACCGCGATACCAGGACGAAAATGTAGCTTTAGAAATGTCTGTTGTAAAATTTCAAGAAACCATTATTTAGAATGAAAATAACTTGGCCAAACCATCAATAGAAATTAATAAAATCTTGTAAACATTCCAAGGAGGAGCTTTAGCAGTGAAGAAGAAATACGTTTATTAGGAACATGCTACCGAGCTCACGACAATCATTAGGCCTCCACGTTCCCCAGATTGCAATCCCATTGAACATTTGTTGGACGTTATCAAACGATCTGTCAGGTCGTTACCAACACAATTGGTAAATGCAGCATCCGACATTTCTAAGCCTTTGGAATAATCATAGAAAATAACAGCATGCCATGCGTGCTGATTCAGCTCCCTTGTGCAAACAATGAAACGTGGCGCACTCAAATCTTGCATGCGGCCATATGATATAGTGAAGTACTTGGAGAAAGCAAAACAAATTTGGTGGTATGCGTGCACCATTCCTGGCTAAAACTTTTTAGAGCACCATTCGTACATATTTACTGTAATTCGAGCAAAAGGGAGTCCAATAAGATACGAGTCAAAAGGGTATCAGACAGATATTCTAATTCACTGGCCTATGTGATTAGTGTATTTGTACAAAAAATAAATCTAAAATTAAATGGTAAATTATTTTGCGCTTCCAATGTTTTCTGTCCTATCATCTGTTGGCGGCCGTCGACTCCATTGATCACACTCCACGGCAAAGCTCGATAGGGGGTTCGGCTCTACATCATTACCGATATTGTTCGCATTTAAACAGGAATGTCATTTTCGATCAACGGAGATTGTGAAATTTCTTTTTCTCCCAGATCAACAGCAAACGAGCAGCGCGATTTATCGGTCAATACCTCATTTAACTTCGTTTTCTTGCACAGTTTTAGAATTTCCGAAACTCAAAGAATGGGAGTTCACGTATTGCATGAGTTATATATACAATAAGTAAATCAAATTCTATGACAATGAGGCTTTTAAACTGCAATGGAAAATAGGTCGGCGGAAGAAAAAATTAAAGTTCATTCAACTATTTCATTCAACACCGCTACATAAACCAAGTCATACGAGTTACTATTGCGTTTGGCGATTAAAGCATGATTAATGAAAGTGTATTTCTCAGGAAATCATCTCTTTAAGTTTTAATATAAACGGGAATGTCATCCAGAACCTGACAGCATTGTAAATGAAAACCATTTATAACGGAAATATGTAAACGTTATCACATACTCATTACGAGATTGATTTATTACGCCAAACTTCGATCATGATGAATTTTCACGTGAAACCAATAACAGAATTTCCTGACCTTACACTTCCCATTATCGAATAATAAATAAATAGAAGTGTCGCAACTGTAAAGCTCGAAATCACCAGTTACATATTTACATCCGATAACTCTGTGATTGCGTGGAATGCGTAGTGTCCTTAAGAGAAAATAATTTTAACATTTTCTAATAATTACTTAGGGATCTGCCTCCGAAGATAAGCTCGTATGTACGCGTGTGTTTGTGTGTGTGTGTGTGTGTGTGTGTGTGTGTGTGTGTGTGTGTGTGTGCGCGTCTGTGTTAAAAGGGGAGGGGGAGAGCAATTCTCATCGGGGATTACGACAGGTGATAACAGCTGCTGAACAACTTGGCGATATTGGATTGGTCTTTTAGTAATTAACGGTTTATGGAATGTGTACACAGCAAAAAAAAAAAAAAGATGGCGTGCGTCCATAGACTCCATCGCACGGTCACGAGAGGGAAGGAGTCTGTTCCGTGTGGCTTTAAGAAGGCGATAATCGGGGAGGGTACGATGCACATTCACTCGGCGCCTTATCTACGGGTGGCGACGCAGAATCGCCCACCATTTTTATGGTTAGCCATTGCAATTGAGGCAACCGATTGCAGAGTATTGGACGGTTCGGCCTTAAGAGAGTCCGGCCTCTTCACTTTCTCTCGCTCCACCAAAAAATAAAACAAAAAAAAAACAAAAAAATAACCTTCCAAATGGACTTCTCATTCAACCTGAACAAATAAACATTTGGAAATCCAAAAATTCGACTTAGTGTCTCTAGTTCCTAGAAAAATTGTTTCCCCCGCCCCTGACTATTGCGCTACACAAACCGGTAGAATTAATATTGCTTAATCAGTATTGTTCTTCAGCTTCCCACATTTCCGTTTGCTAATGCAATAAGGGCCACACTAATTTTCTCATTATGTTTAATACGGTTCTATTTGTTCTCTTGCTCGGCAAATGAGAAAGATAATTTCACGAGTTACCATTTCTGAGATGAGGCTCCCAGAATTACAGAGATAGCTTCTTATACAATATTATTCGTTATCGATCACTCCGCATTAATTCAACACCTGACTTATAATGAAGAAACGCAGAAAGTTTGCAGGAAACTATTGCTTGGATTTTTTTTTTCAAGTGATCGCCAAAGTCCGCTGTTGCCATTTCTGCCTTTTAATATTTAGCATTTTTATTCGCCACTGGACAAATTCTCAAGTATCATTAAATAACGATACAAGAATCAATTAAGTTGATAAAATACACTCCAGCTCAATAGCTAAGGGATTTACGAGATTGGGCTTTTCCGGTCCACGAAATGTCATCAAGCTTTGCAGAGATACAGTTGGATTTACCGAGGCCATAACGAATATAACTACAAGTGGTGGAACTCTCTACCGAGATGGGATCCAGCCCTTCATCTGAAATAATTTTTTTATATAAATAATTACATTGCTAAGTCTTCTAAACAATTGTAATATTTTCTCAATGAAGTAAACAAATAAAATAAATTGTAATTTATTTTATAAAGTGATTTAGAATTGTTATATAAATATTTGATTTCAGTGTGTGTGTCAAATTTCTTACGGGGCGAACATTTGAACATTGGCGCTGCAGTTATACGTAAGTCGACTTCATGCTTTGAGCTTAACATAGTTTTATGCAAAGCAGGAAATACATTTTTCTAAATGTACAGTGTGCTCAAAGTTAAATGACAAATATTACATACAAAAAAGAAAATACACGAAAATTCATATCAAAGCCAATTTTATTATAAAAAATAATAAATTAACTTATCTAAAATTTCAGAGGCTGTTTTGTGACAGGATGCATGTTTGGCTATGCAAGTTAGCGTCACATAAAATATCATTTGTTCTGCCCTCCTAAAGATGAAATACTATTTTAAAAAACGGCAAAATGCGTTTCCACATCAGAACAGACAGCTTATAAAAATCCAATATATGTAACATGCATTTTGCAGAGCATTTTTTTTAATAAAAAATGATTCTTTCATTATTTAAAGAGAAAAGGCTTTCTTTTAACCTCAAAAACGAACCTTTTCACATGTATTTCCAAATCTGCCTGAAACGTTAGTAAAACCATTTTGAAACGAGAACCACCCAAAGAAACAAATACCATACTATAAAAGACAAGTAATGATACTCAGGAATGTAGTACAATCAATTCAACTGCACCTCATCTCATCTATTCCTCTTTAAACTTTTCAATGTCGAAGGTGTTAAAGAACAATTGGATCTATTGGAAAGTTTACCCATGGTTAATTTCTCTATCAGTGGCGGTACGTTTTAACGTGCGCATTTTTTGGTCTATTGCATTGAAAATAAATTTTTTCTCTATCGAAACAATAAAGAGGTCCATTTTACTGTGTAGAACTGTCCATTTTACAGTTTTGTTTTAGTAAGTTTGATGTTTATTATTTTGTTCCCCCAGGGGACGGGGGGGGGCGCCAATTTGAAGGACCGTCCCGGGCGGCCTAACCTCTAGTTATGCCACTGTTTCCATGCCCTCAGCGGGATTTCAACCCGCGACTCGGCCACCAAGAATGACAATAACTCAAAAATGTAGATTTCTAACTGTCAACAAAAAAATCCGTTTTATTAATATTTAAACTGATCAGTCTAATAATATAAAATAACATTGGTTTAAACGTACATGATTTTCACCGAAAGTCACCCAAATGGGTGGATTTACAGTTTCGTGCATTCTTCTAAGAACATACAAATAAAAATAATATCAAATCAAATGATGCAACCACGCCATGAACCATGTTGTTCCCTTTATTGTGACAACAAACCAAGGCTTTTTCTACTAACCAAGTAGTAGAAAAAGTCTTGCAAAAAACAAAGCTCAACTAAACGGAGTTGGCATTCTCGCGCAAAAAAAACTAAAAGGAACTACAGAGTTCCACCAAAAGCAGTTCTAATCGTTATGCCGTAGCCCCCGCATCTCGTCTCATTTCAATACGAGCGGAAGTTCAACTTTTTAACGCTAGAGGGGGATCATTAGAGTCACTGTATAAGAATGACTCGAATAAAACTAAGGCTCTAAATAGGTGCTCTAATAAAACAAGGGTGGATTCAGGCTAAATCTATGGAAACTACAGAAGTTGATAAATTTATTTCGTGAATTTGGGAAAAAACAAACATTTCCAACTTAATTTTTTTAATAATTTGTATTTTGCTTTTGCATTGAGTGTATATATATTTGTACTTTATATTATTTGTATTCTCTCATTGAGATAGTTCGTTGTCTTTGAAGGGATATTCAGTGTTAGTGTAAACTTCCTTGTTTTCAGAGGCCATGTGTTATTAAATTACTCATTAGTTTTTAATAAACATCACCTTTTTTTTGAAATTATTGAAATCCAATTTTGCTTTATGCTATCATCAGCTGGAAACCTATAACTGGTTGTTGGCTGATTTTTTTTTTTTTTTTTTGAGTTGTATATACAGCCTCTTGTTAGAAGTATGGATAAAATCGATATATCACTCTAGCACGGACGATCTTGTTCGATAAATCGTCTCGAATATGATATCGAATAGGGATAATCGATTTTTTCGAAATCTGTTAACCAACGTCAGGAAACCGTTGAGTCTTTTTCAAAGCTCTTGGTTGTGAAAATGAAGTTGGAGATCTGGGCGTAGGCTTGAAGCTATTGCGAAACAAGTTAGTAACAAGTTATAATGAAATTGAACGTCTTTTTATTTGGAATGGTTACAAAGATGTTTTTCCAAATTAATTCCAATTGGCTCTAAAACATTTAATAGTTTTATCAACTTCGGTGCCAGCAGAGAGACCCATCATTTCAAAAAACTGGAGCCATCATTTCTGAAAAACGCAAAAGAATCCTAGCTCATATGTCAATGATTGTTTTTATGCGGACCGTTCCAGATGACGTTCGGTAAAAAGTAGTTTTCTTAGTATTATGTGTATGTTATGTTAAAGTGATTGATAAAACATTTTATTTCAATAATGCGTGAATAATTTCCGATTTTTAAATCGATTTTTCACTTACATCGAATATATCGCTCATTATGATAAATGCAGATTGATTTCTGTTAAGATTCGATTAAAAAATCATCTTATTCATTGCTATTCGAAGTTTACTACAGTTACTACGACTCTAAATATTAGAACAGTCATAAATACTAATGCGGATAGCAAATGGAAGACTATTCCAATCAAGGCCGTATAATGGCCTCTAATTGCGCACTAAATTGTCCAACAGTTCTTGATGCAGCAAGACCGGTGAAAAAGGTGGAGCGGAGAAAAAACGTCGACGGAAAGTATCTACCCAGAAATAATGTCGATGGAAAAAATTACGACATACAACGGTACCAAACAGAAAAAATGTCAAAAAAAATAGATGTTTTCATACTGATTGGTTATTTAACTTGCGGAAAGGATGTTTTCATACTGATTGGTTATTTAAATTTCGGGAAGGTTATTTCAATCATGTTACATGTTACATGTTCATTTCTACAAGTTCTTACGGATTCGGACGTTTGCTACACCATCTGTCTACATTGGTAAGTGTTCCATTTTTTTTTGTTTTTTATTTTGCTAATTTTTTTTTTTTAATTTTACGTATTTGTTTATTTCAGGAAAATGGAATTCATTATAAATAATAAAGGTGGACAAAAAATGATTCTGGATGGCTATATGTACAACGTGAATAAACGATATAATGGAAAAATACGTTGGATATGCGTTCACCGGAACAGCTGTAAGGAATCTGTGCTCACAACAGACACCATGGAACTCACAGGGGTGCATGGTGAACATACGCATGCTCCGGACGAAGTGTTCATTGAACAAGCTAAATGCCGGAGAAGGATGAATGATAGATCGAAGCAGTCAAACGACCCTCCCTCCGTTGTGTACGCAGAAGTGGTACGCGATCTGTCAGCTGAGGCACGAGCAGCTACACTACCAGCAGCAGATTCTATAAAGAGAACTATCCGAAATAATCGAGTTGATAAATTTCCCCCCTCAACCAACCTCATTATCAGAAGTGCAGATAGATGGCATCTGGTCGACCACTGGTTGTGTGAATCCTGAGCCATTTATGTTTTACGACAATGGGCCTGCTGCAGAAGCAAGAATTATAGTGTTTGGGACTGTACAGTGCCTCCGTCAACTGGCAAACTCTTCCATATGGTTCATGGATGGAACTTTTGCAACTGCTCCACAAGGTTTTTTACAGACTTGCGTGATCCATGTACCATTGGGAGAATCTGCAGTTGACGTTGCGTACGCATTCTTGCAGAACAAGACTCACGCGGTGTATGTGGAGCTGTTCAGAACTGTGCTCGCTGAATGTGAGAGGCTAGGGAATTCACCGGATCCAGTAACTGTCATTATGGATTTTGAAGTTGCCGCCATAAAAGCCGTCCGGGAGGTATTTGGCGAACATGTCAATGTGCGTGGATGTTATTTCCATTTAAATCAGTGCATATGGAGAAAGATTCAAGAACTAGCGCTTGTTACGCGATATCGTCAAAGTGGAGATTTTCGACACTTTGTGGGGAAGTTGGCTGGTCTAGCCTTCCTGAAATTGCAGGATGTAACTAACGGGATGGTCATGCTTCGTGAAACGATGCCCGAAGGAGCGGAGGAAGTAGTAGATTATTTTGATGCCACTTACGTGAATGGTTCCTATAGACACGTACGCTCAAGAAACGGGACCATACGACTCCGGCGGTGTGCGCCTAGGTTTCCACCAACACTGTGGAACATGCATGCGGCGACTCTGAATGATGGCCACCGAACAAATAACCATTCGGAATCTTGGAATAATAAATATTCCAGTGTTCTTGGCCATCATCATCCGATCATCTGGAAAGCTATCCGTGCTCTTCAGATTGTTTGTGCCGCTTCGTCAACAGCTTTAATCCAAGAAGCCGCGGGACAGCCCCCACCCCAAAAAAAGAAACGAGCTTGTATGAATTTACAGAGACGACTGAAGAATATCAGCCAGCAGTATGCAGAGAGTTTAAAATCCATAGAGGAGGTCCTGTCAGGAGTCGGCCGTGTCATCAGATTTTAAAATTTTATGTGTTTATTATTATATTATATTTTATATTTTAAAATTGAAATAAAACTATTGATTATTTGTCATTTTGTTTTTCATTTTTTTCGTTTTGTATTTTAATGATATTTGATATTTTATAGGTGTCGACATTTTTTCTGTTTGGTGCCGTTGTACCATTTTACCCGTCGTCATTTTTTCCATCGACATTATTTCTGGGCACATTTTTTCCATCGACGTTTTTTCCGTCGACGTTTTTTCCCCTACCAATCCTTAAAGTTTGATAACATTTCACGGATCGAAACAACCTAATCTTTTAAATCCTTAACTTTTGAGCAGGTATGTAATTTAAAAAGGAAAATTTTAATTAATTTTAATTGGCGAATCCGTTACTGCGCAGTGCTCCTGAATTATTTAGGTCGTTCCGATGACCGTTGATTTATTTTAAGTGAAAATTGGAACGACTTTGACTGAAGGGGTAACGCCAGTACTCTAGTCGACAAATAGCAAAACCATGCAAAGCTATTGAAAGGCCTACTTCTGTGAGATTAGTCCATTGTACTCGAACACGTTGTAGACGTTTCACAGATCAGAAAAACAATCAGAAAGACGTTTCACAGATCCTAAGCATCCAAAATCATAATCCGCTCCAAAACGTAAATTAGCACTATCGCAAAAATGTCGGAAGTGTTTGTTTTGCAAGAGAACCCTCGCACGCAGCTTAGTAAATCTTCAAAGACACTAAATAAGATAAATCGAAAGGATCTGCGACTTCACAAAAGATTTAAGCCAGGTGTTCATAAATTCCTCCTCCCTCCAGACATCGTAGAACGCAAACAAATTGCAGAAAGCTATAAGGAAAACACATTTAGCAGGTAGCCGCCGATAGAAGTTCTCGTCATCCTAGATCAGAAGTTTTTTATTGCACGGACCCGATTCAGATTCTGAACTTCAGAATAACATTTTATTTACATATCCCCGCATCATGACAAGTTTACCGCGTATAGCTATCTCGAGTGTTCGAGGAGTGTTCTCATGATTTTCGCTTATAAGATTCTGTATATAAATCACCTTATTAAAATATATCATCGCGGGCCCCTAAACCACTGCCCTAGACGCAGCCTCGGTTTATTTGAACGATATAGCAACAAAATGCGAGCCATATTCCACCGCTCACCTGAATCTACCGACGTTTACAACAGGTTATCAACATTTCAAAAGTGTCTATGATGCTGTTCAGTTTTCGCACAATGGCAGGCTAGCGCTTCATGAAATCACCGGAAAGTCCAAAGATTAACATAGTCTATTACCAAAACTGCGTTCTGACATTTTTTTTTTCGAGATGATCTTCCTAGTCCATACGGCGCTGACATTACAAAGCTATGGCTTCGCCATGATAAGGCGTTCAGCCATACAGTTAAATCAACCAAGTTACACGAGGAAACCGACGTCAACATTATCCCCTTCACAAGCACACTCGCAAAATCACCCGTTTTTGCTTCAATGGACTATTGTATCATCTTAAACCTGGCCTTGGAAGTCGTCGTCCGCAAACTGTTAACCTCCTTTGGAACGTCACTAGGACGTTTGGTCAAAAATAGACCTCTCCAGAAGTTCTTCGTCGAAGTTTTGTTGCCGTGGAAACTGCGCTGTTGGCATATAGTAAGGTCTTCATATGGATCATAAGTCAGCGATACCGCAAGAACAACATTTACTAGCGAAAACGAAAAAACCTTCTTCGCGCCAAAAAAACGAAGGAACTCTCTGTATTAAGCTTTAAAAATTAGAGATATTTTAAATTTTCCCTTGATATTAAAAGATGAATAACCAAGGAATAAAAAAGTAAAAGAAGGTTCATTAATAGGAATTTAACTGTAACTCAATTTATACGTCACATAGAATATAAAAAGCTATCACGGTAATTTATGAATGAGACATTGAATGGTGCCTTTGACAATGCCACCTATGAAACTTTCAAAATTCCAGGTACTAATGAAAAGTGAAAATGATAAAGGGATACCACAGATAAACTAAATCAGCCCTATCTGACGGCGAAAATGGCATTAAAATTCAACGTATACGTTTGTAATAAATCACTTATTTTTACGCAGCTTCTTCATTTTCTTAATTACTATTTCTTGGCCTACGAAGACGGCCATTATTCATTTTCAATAAGAAGTAATTTTACATAACAAAACAGAATTTGTATTTTAATGGGTTTGCCCTTAATGGTTGAACATTGCTGTTAGATGGGTGCAAATGAAGATGTCCGTCCATCGAAAGTTGACGACAATCAATTGAAGACATTAATCGAAGCCGACCCGCGTAAGTTTACACGAGAAGTTGCCTAATTTTGCACCAACCTAACAAGTCCTTAAAGATCCAAAATTCATCTAATTCACCTTTGGGGCTTCTGTCAAGTACCAGGTGGTTATAATTAAAGTTCGCATTTCTGCGCGGGCTGCAGACCACGTTATCACACGGATAGTGATGAAACTTTGTGTATAGGCTATGCAGCGCGTGAGAAGAGAATTTCAACGGAAAATTTATTTATACGCCTACCTCAGATATGTTTAAATTATAAGGGGATATAGGAAAGAAAATTCCACAACCTACGTTCGAACAAGAAACCATCGGCGTGATTAGATAGCGTAATGGTTCTATGTCCACAAATTGGTTAGAGCGTTGGCACGATTAGGCGAAGGTAATGTGAGCGAGCCAATATTTTGAAATGATACGAGCCAATAGTTTTCAACTCATATTGATACAATAAAACTTCTCTAACAATTAAGTTAGATATCCACGATTCCAATAAAAAGTGTCCAACATATCTTCTTGAGTTGAAGACCCCCTTGAGGGCGTCGTTACCCGTTCCATGAACTTCTATGTCATTATATCTCAAAATCTCATCCGTGGACGAAAATTGATTTTAAATTGTTTCAGGCAGTGCGATAAATTCTTCTTCTATGGTCAGTTCGATATCATTTCCAATTCCAGTCCCATCAGAACTCAGGTGAAACCCCGCGTGTCTAATGCATTTGCGGATGGTCTCCTGCTGAACATCACCCCAAGCACACGAAACCCATCGAATGGCATCTAAGACTGTTACTGATTTCATGTAATCTTGAACATCATTGCACCTTTCTGCAACACTGAGCAGCGATTGGAGCATTTGTTTTCTATATAAAAGTTTTACAGTTTGAATAATTCCTTTATCAAGTGGTTGCAATTCACTTGTCAAGTTTGGTGGAAGGAACCTGAGAGTCAAGAAAATCCTCAATCCCAAGATGTGTAGCAATTTGTTTAGCCTTTTCTTGGAGAAGAGCACCACTTACAAGAATTTTTTTTCATGACAGCGTCTGAAGAACTCCAGGGCTATGTTGTTAAGTTCACCGAACGATGTTTTTCGGTGCTTCCTTTTGCGATCAATACTTCAATGATCCTTTTTCTGCTCATGCGTGACTGATATTCTGTCTGTTGGACTTTGAAATCCGGTACTGTTCAGCAAGATTTCTGCACGATTTCCCTGCATGAGTCCTATTCAGAATTTCTGCAATTCTTTTCTAATGACAGTTCAATGAATTTAAGCTTATTGTTGGATAATATAGATAACAGGAGTGCAATAATGCAATAGGCTACTGAACCGATGTTTCTCAGACTCGGGGTATGCTACGATAAAGTGAAAGCGCGCGAAGGAGCGAGAAAGCGAGAGAGGAAGCGATAGAGCGATATTTCGCGTTTGTATCCACGACGGCAGGACCATGACGACGAGTTCGTCCTCCTTGCAACTTGCTCAAGCGCCTTCTCACAAGGCTGCAATAAGATCACAGCTCTTTTTTCTACCGCATTTGCAACTTTTTGCATTTCCTGAAACTAGGTTTTCTTAAGTTAAACGAATGAGAAAGGAGCATTGTCGCAAGGGACTTTAGAAAACCCTACCTTTCTCTGCTGGCTCTCAGAAACCGTGAAAACGCCCGAACACGATTTCACTTTCTTAGTCGCTCGCATTTGTTTATGTGAAACAGCCTTAAAACAACATTCAGGTGTTCAATGATGAACAGCATGAAAGAAGCCAGTTGAAGGACAACGAAATGTTGGCATGTGACTTTTCAAATTTCCCGTTAGTACTCATACTTTCTTGGCAACACACGCAGAAAGAATGTGATAAGGAACAGAGACTATTAGCAAAAATTTGTATCCAGTTTATTGAAAAACCACTGTTCAACTTCCAAGCTAGAGGAGTGTCCAACTTATTGGATTTGTTAAATAAGGAATCGCCTATACCTTCAGCCAGTTTGAACAAAAGTGTCTAACATAAGGAAGTGTACTACTTATTGGGGTGTCCAATTATACGAGTTTTACTGTATCAAAACTAATTCCCAAAACATCAACACAAAAATTAGAATCCGAAGAATCAAGACAGATAATGAATAATAAATGTTTTTTATCATTCAAGGACATGTATTTATGGTAATACCAGGTTTTCAACAAGTCTAAATCATGAGTTAAAAAAATTTTGCCTATCGTTATTTAATTGGGTGAATAAAACGAGGGTGAATTTATTAATTTTTTGTACAACCTAACCTAACCTTAACCTATTTACGTCATTGAAATGCAATCTATAAATATTTAAACAATTTAGGCTACATTAAAAGTAAGTTTTTATTAATTTAATATTCGGCTGCTATCCCTCCGTTCTTTAAAATTCTTATACTAACAGGGCAACGCACCATGGCTCGTAATCGACTGAAGTTTTCAACTATAAAAACCCTAATCTACTTTTATAAAGAATCTAAATATAAAATAAAATAAAGCTGGACCTCAAAGCTCGAGACTCAAGAAAAAAAAAATCACGGCAAGACATAAATACAGAAGAAGGCTTCTCAGTTACATTCTGCTATGTCTCAAATGAAAAAGGGTTACTCTAAAGCGATGCCCCTAGTCCTAGAGATTGAAACTCCCTTTTCTCAACGAATGGCAACGACAATTTCTCTAACCACCTAACATTATCATCACGGAAGGAATGAAAATTGCCGAGAGATTGGCTCGTGATATAAATGGTAAGGGAGAAGGAAAATCGGGTGACGAAAACGGTTTGTGTCATCATATGAGATGTTTCGTTTCAGAGCTTCTCTTTTATCTCTCGTCGTTCGAGTGCACCTGGAGCACCTGCGAACGGTAACTGATGTGGTTGCGTTCAATACAAGAGCATAAAGCCCTTGAGCCCTTTCCCCTTTATAAATAATTTTAAAAGTACATTAGCACGTTTTATTTATTTAAATTATCTGTATTAAACAGTTAGGAACTTTCCCCAATTAAATTTTCCATTAACATAAAGCTACAAAACGTACTAAAGAACAAAGCACTATAACATTCTCACCACGGTCCGTTTCAACAGCCAAATATGTAAAATGAAAATTCCGTTTCCTCAAACTTTCACCTATTTCCTCACGTCATATAAATGCCGTTTCCGACAACGACGCATTTCCATGCGACTCAATTTTTAAAGACGTCAAACTGTATGTCGTCTTCAGAGATGGAATCGGGGCATCGATTTCCTGACTCGAGAACTTCGCAGTAAAGTTCTCTTTACCGATTCTCTTTAACTAAGCTTCAACAACTTTCTATAATCGAGAAAATAACTTTCCAAAATTTTTAGAATTGCTTCGTTTGCGTTCATATAAAACTCTGACTCTAAATGAGTAGAAGGATGAACGGACGCAAGTGCGCACAAACTAAAACTACAACGTGTGTTGTTTCATTTTAAATTTCATTTTTGTTTCTACGGCTTTCTTTACAGATGATAGCTTTCTACGGCTTTCTTTGTTTTCCTATTGGACTGTAGGAAAACTCATAGCGCATATCTTCAGTTTTTCAAAGGTCATTTATTTCTATAAAAAACGAAGATCAATCAATACTACATTACCCTTTTTGTTCCGATAGACTTTTCCCATCTTTCAATGGGCTTCATAGTTCCTCGCTCATAGAAGGACCTGTCTTTATCGGCGAAAAACTGAACTAGGTATTGATTCACAGTATCATCTGAATTGAACGTTATACACTGGTGGCCAAAAGTTTGGACCAACCAGCAAAATCAAGAAAAAAATGAATTTATACTAAAAATATTTTACACCTACAACTCTAAGTAAATATGAAACAATATTCAGGGAAGAAACAAATTTATTTCTGTGTCGTTGCTTTTTTATTACCTTAAATCAAAATAAGACTGGCCAAAAGTTTGGACCAACATCACAAACATGCAAATAATTTGCATATTACAAGTCATCGTGTTGTGTGGTGAGCACTAAAACCATATTATATTATAATAGCAGAGGCACCCGGCGTTGCCCGAGATATTTTACAGTTGTAGATTAAACAGAACAACCGCATGAAGTTAAATAATAAATTTGTTATCAGTAATTCTACAATTTCGGTCTATAGACGAAGCAGTTGTTCAGGTGTTTCCGATATCCGGATAACTTTTTGTCATCTCTGCCCAATACTCATTCATTTCTTCGCTGGCATTTCAATAGATATGAATTACTGTTATAATTCTTCGAAATATTATTATAGGACATAACACCATATGGTTTTTGGTTTGAAGAGTTGAGTTCATGTATGCTTTGTTATCGGTTATGTTGTCAACTGTAGCTCGAACGAAGGAACTGCGTCCTCTGTCATCTTTCACTCCAGTTACGGATCATTATTAAATATTTCTAAGAAAATGTTAACTTCTAAGAAAAGCCCGAACAACAGGAATTCTACGTATTGTTACAAATTCCATTTTGTTTTATAATTCTCAGAGGTGGGATGGAACCATCATTCTTAATGAACCTACTTATATTGCACACTTTGCCCGGGACTTTACTTACCCTCTTTTTGTTCTGGCTCAGATTAAAATGTTAACCATCTTCATCCCCGGGGAGCATTACTGGATACTTTAGACCTATCTTTTAAAATTTCCCTTGCCTTGACGTAGAAGCTCTTATACCCTCCTGCTCTGTGTTCAGATGTTTCCAATGCCCGGATAGTTTTTTATCTTTCTGTTGCAAATTTCACTGATCAATGCTGGTTCTTTCTTTTTTTTTTGCCAAACACACAAATTTTCGCCAGTCGTCTGGACGTTTTTAGGGAACTCAAGGGAGACCCGTGTGATTCCTTAGCCTCCTCGATAAACATTGCCTTATCTATGCCCCTTCATTGCATAATCATCTTTATGCTCGTTGTTAATAATTCGTTACCCCCCTCTCTAAAAGAAGTTAATATGGTTAATTATGTAGTGCCACACCAGTTAATGTGATAAGTATACAGTGCAACACCAGTTAATGTGTTAAACTTTCAACCCCCCCCCCCTTAGGGGTTGAATTTCGAAAAACCCCTTCTTAGTGCTCACTTACAATATGTAAAGAACCTCTGTGCAAAATTTCAAGTTCTAGGCCTTATGGTTTGAGCTGTGTGTTGATCACTCAGTCAGTTTCTTTTTTTTATATATATAAATATTGTACAATGTTAACTGAAGGCCAACGAGAGCGAATTAGAAATTTTAACAAACAAGTTAAAACTTCAAAAAAGTTGCTGAAATCTCCCGTGTGAGCTACAAACCTTTATCAGAATTGTAAAAAATGTTAATTGGAAAATAGGACAGAAATAGGACGACCTTGTGCACTGACGCGAAGAGACAAATCAAGAATTAAGAGACATGTTAGACATGATATTACATCTGGGCATGTAGTCAACACCACACAAGTCAAACTTAATCTGCAACTTGCTGCCTCAAGAAGAACAATTCTCAGCGAACTACGTGCTCAGAACTTTGCCTATGAAATTATACCCAAAAAGGTGCCACTAACACAGAAACACATGCCGGAGAGACTTGAGTTTGCTAAGACACATCTGCGTAAAAACACAGACTTCCAAATGGTTGTGTTTTCTGGTGAAAAACAAATCAGTTTGGATGGTCCTGATAATATAGCTTCTTATGAAGAGCATCGTGATAAAGAAACACTTGCTCCACTGCGAATTAAGCGGCAAATGGGTGGTAGTGGAGTGATGATTCTGGGTGCCATTGGAAGCAACGGAAAGTTGAAGATTCGCATTATAGATGGACATTGCACAACAGCTCGTTATAAAGATGATCTTCACAATGTGTTCATCCCTTTGTGCAAAGTCTAGTTTAAGCAAAAACCATGGATTTGGCAGCAGGACAGTCCTGTAATCTATACTGCACGAGTTGTGAAAGCCTATTTTGAGAAGAACAACATTCCACTTTTGCTTGGACTGCTCGAAATCGAGATCTCAGTATTATTGAGAACTAGCAAAGGTACCCGGCGTTGCCCGGGATAATTCCACTTGGATGTAAACAGAACAATCTCAAAAAATTAAATTAAATTTTGCAATATCTTAAAAATAAACACATGAAAATGCTTAGAATTAATACAGTAAAAATTCTTAATGAAAATTCGAAAAAAATCTTTTTAAAGGCTCACAATGGCTGGACCTCTCCAAGGATGCCACTGCTATTTTAAATAATTTCTTACTCACGTAATCTTATCTTAGATGTATACTTAGTGTTGTTGCAATTTCCACTCTTCTCTCGATGTGTTGAAGCAAAATTTGGCCATTCATCACTTTGTGCAGTCTAGCGGTCGCGGATTCTTCTATTTACTTGCTTCCCATTTGCTCAATACATCACGGAGCTAAAGGAGTGCTTTCTCTGTTGTCTTTCCACTCTTTCTCAATAGTTTGCTAACTCTCCATTATCTCCATTTACTGATCATTTTTAAAGATTTTCAAGAAATTGTTAAGTACTAAGAACTCTCTTTTCTAAGAAAAGCCTGAATAACAGGAATTAGTATGCATTGTTACAAATTGAAACTTATCCATATTGCATCATCATTTTATGTTCATTGTTGTAAGTCTTGGAAAGGATTGCTTTATCATTGCATCATCATTTTGAGCTCATTGTTATTGGTGAATTGCGTGTTGAAACCATTGTTGATACCTATTGTTGCACAAACTTTTATTTGCATTGTTGGTCATGAGATATATATTGTTGGTCCGTGCAGAGTGTTTGTGAATTGCGTGTTGATACCATTGTTGCAAAAACTTTGTCTTGCATTGTTGGTCATGCGATATTTCTCATTAATATGCCCTGCTATAACCATAAATATCGATTTTTTATCAATAATTATTATTTTTTCGAAATCTGAAGTAGACAGTGACCTTCCTCATGCTTTGAAGGTTATGTATGCGAAATTTCATCAAGATCGGAATAAAACTGTAGATTTGTATAAAAAACATACAAACAAACAAACAAACAGACCCACAAACATCCTTCTTTATATATATAGATAGATGTGTGGCATGTCACGGAACAAAAATTTACCAAAACACTCAGTACAAATCTCGAGAACAACTAATAGCAGCCATTCAGAAAACTGTTAAGCCAAATGTTATTAAAAGCTTATTTAATTCTATTTCAGGTCGTTTGTCAAATATTGTAGAGTCAAAATGATCTCAAATATCAAAATAATTCCTTAGTTAATGATGTAATACTTTTTCCCTTTATGTTATACAAATGTGGTCCAAAGTTTTGGCCAGTCTTATTTTGATTTTAGGTAATAAGAAACCAACAACGCAGAAATAAATTTGTTTCTTCACTGAATATTGTTTCATATTTACTTAAAGTTGTAGGCGTAAGACAGTTTTCGTATAATTCAATTTTTCTTGACATTGCTGGTTGGTCCAAACTTTTGGCCACCAGTGTACACGCAAGGAGTTTTGAAGAGAGCGAAACAAGTGGAAGTCTGACGGCGCAAAGTCAGGCGAGTAGAGTGAGTGTGGCGACACATTCCATCCAAATTCCAATAATCTTTGACGGTTGATCAAACTTATGTGTGGTCTCGCGTTGTGGTTCTTTACTATTAACGAGCTTTGGACGTTTCTAGAGGATTGATTCGTTCAAACTGCCCACATGCCGACAGTACACGTTCGAATGGATTGTTTGGTTCCTTGGCAGGAGCTCGAAAAGCACGACACCTTTAAAATCCCACCTCACAGAGAGCATAACCTTCCTCTGAAGAATTCGTCTCGTTTCGATGTCGGGATAACCCGTTTGCGCATCACTTCTCGTCGCCAATTATCGGTCGCTTCAAAAAAATCGCTTTCCTCATGTTAAATTTGCATATCTCAGATGATTATACGCGCCATCAAATGAACTTCTTTGAGCTCATGAAGCAACCAAATATCGAGCTTGCTTATGTATCTCAGCATATTCAGGTGGCCGTGAACGCTTGAATGATTTATGTTCAATATTTCTGCAATTTCTCGTGGATTTAGCTCGATCACCTTTATTCGCCTTTATTTTGGAGTTGCAAAAATACCTCATGACTTTTCCGAAAACTCAATATATTTATTTATTCCGCTAAAGCAATTAAGTGAATGTGGGTGAGCGTTGTCATGAAGGAGATCAGGTCCTTTCTTATTTACAAATGAAGGGTGCTTTTTGCAAAGTTTCTGGTGAAAAGCATTAAGTTGTTATACACATGAGCAGTGGCCGCGCAGCACTTGAAATTTTTATCGCCAATGGTTTAGCCAATAGAGATTTTCTTTAAGCCTGAATCTCATGTTTTTAGCCAAATTTAAAATTAAACAAAAATTATGAAGCATTTAAAATTTAAAAAAATTTAATTACATGATAATCGCATTTTCGAGGTTGAAAATAAAAAATTTTCATATAAATAGAATTAGCCAACTATGTTCGCCAAATGTGATTGTTTATTCGTCAGATTAGTTGAACTGTCGCCACTGGCGATTTGGCGAGCGGACTGCGCGGACACTGCCTGAGTGAAAAGGTTTGACTAGGTTTAAAAAACCCGTGGTGGACTATCAAAATGTTAACATAACAATCGTGGGATGGAGATCACGTTTGGCCTTTATATTTACAGGAACATCACTGCCTACTCACTGTATTTGAATATTTTGAAATCTGAGATACTGATAATGCGATGATTAAACGTTTATATCCAAGAATTATTAATAATGAGCATAAAATGATGATGCAGTGACAGGACATAAATAAGGCAGCGTCTTTTGAGGAGGCAAAGGAGTCAGACGTGTCTCCCTTGAGCTTCCTATCAAACGTCCAGACGAGGTAAATAAAGTCCAGGTATATCACTTAGAATTCCTGTTTTTCGATTTTTTCATAGAATGGATAGTCCCTTCCCTCTGTGTTGTATTCATTGAGTTATTATTTAACCAATTTGGAGTTATAATTTAACTTCTTGAGAGTGTTCGGGATAATTACGCTGTTTACCTACATGTGTAATTACCCCGAGCAACGCCGGGTCCTCTGCTAGTAAATAAAGACTAGCAAAAAATGCCTACAACTTTTCATATTCAATTTTCTTACACTGAATTTAAACTGCATGTGTAAAACTTAAAACTAAATAAAGACTCTTTAACCACAACGAAGTATAAGTTGAAAAGATACAACATGATAATACTGGAAGCGCTTTTCGAATGCTTTGCATTCATCATTCAGCAGACCAAGAGAGAACCTCGAGAAGACCTTATACTTCATTGTGGTTAAAGAGTCGTTATTTAGTTTTAGGTTTTACATAGTTACTATCCACATAATTTTTAGCAATTTTTTAGTTATGGCTACTCAGAATTCTTTGAGTAATAACGTACGAAATTCTTTTTTTAGGCTTAAACTGCACGTGCTAAACGGATATTACTTTCCCACTAACCTGATATTTCACAATCTAAAAGATGAAAGATGGAACTAATGATATAAGAAAAATTTTGTTTTAATGATTTTGCCATCTAGTATATTACTTTATAGTTCTCACGTAGATTTGAAGCTTCGCCTTAGAAATTTAATCGCCTGACGTGACATTGTTTGAACGTGGAGACTTTTTTTGGAAAAAACAAATAAAATACGAACGGCGAAAGTGGACGGCTAATCAGCGAGTGCTGAAGAATTATGACCTTTTATAGATCGGTGATGGAGTCAATTAGACACGAAAGATATGGTTGCTATAGTGAATCAAAAATCCATGCTAATAAGGGAAATTCCTGGAAAAGAAGCTGATGATTAGCTCTACTTAAGAACGGATCATTGCGACGAAATTAGAACGTCAACCTGCTTCTTCGAAGAGTCAAGATGGCTACAGGGGTTCGATTCGCGAACAACGATCAAAAACTTTTCCACCTTGCGTATCAATGACATTCATCGGATAATTTTGGTAACCTTAATGTTGATGTGTTCCATATTTAACCACTATTTGGCCTCCATTTTGCTATGACTCACCATTTTCGAGTTAAAGCATATTTCGGGAATTCGATTTTTGCCGATATCCCGGAAGCTATTGGTCGCAAAGAAATATGCATGCGATACCCGTGATCACGACGAAAGACATGTACATTTCATATATCCCGCACCTTAAAAAACAGTGAGGGCAGAAAGGAATATAGAATTCAGTAACGAACTTATTTTATATCATCCCTCAGACCCCTCAGCAAGCATAAACCATGACTTCAAACATCAATGGTTTCAGTAACATTGAAAAAAATCTATATACAGGGTCTTT
>JAHWFO010047224.1:1209511-1264303 GCA_023313115.1 Rhysida immarginata | reverse complement strand
TGACCTAAACCCATGTGATTTTTATCTCTGGGGGTTCCTTAAAGACAGTGTGTTCACTACAGCACCAAGAATCCTAGACCAGCTGCGACAAAGCATCGTCGACTGCTGCACCCTTGTGGATGCAGAAATCCTGGATAGAGTTATGAACAACTTCACCATTCGGCTGCGAGCAGTTCAAAACGTTCTTGGTGGCCACATTGAGCATATCATCAAGACTTTTCCACGGGAATAAAAACTCCGAACTGCCTAAAATATCATACTGAAATGCTAAGTTTGTAAACATTAATGGGTCAATAAATCATAGTACTGAAATGGTCAGAAATTGACTGAATCACCCTGTATATTAAAAATAGACTCTGAAACCAGGCGCAACAGGTGAAGCAAATTGGGAAGCTCACCGCCCATAACTGTCATGGCCGAAAGTAAATGAAGATGATGCAAAACACATGGCTAAACATGAGAGTAGCTGATTAATAATTCTTTCACACGCCGATCACGGACTAATAAGTTTATCTTTTCGTTAACTTTGTATTTGAAGTATTTTATTATATTTTTTAAACAATTTTTCGATCATGGTTTCAATTTCAACTTCATTTCGATCGTCTTTCAGTTACGTATTTTTATTTTAGTTACGTATTTTTGGTTTATGCTTGTGGAAAATGATTCCTGATCCTTTTTCGTGTCTGTTTGTACAGTTGTACGCAGAACAACTTTGAGGAATGGTTTTGACTTAATTATTCCTCGGGCCCAAATTCTTCAAAAACAAAGCAGCCAGACAGCTAACTACTCCACGGCTCACTCCCGCCCAAAAGTGTCATGGCTTCAATTTGCTTCACTTTGGTGGCGCTGTTAACAATAGGATTCGGCGCCTATCTTTAATATACGGACTTAGAACAACCTGGTTCTAAGCAGTCAGTATCTGTCCACTACGGGTCGGTTTCATTGCTCAGAAAACTTGATAACGACAGCAGCGCGACAAGCGTTCAGCTATCTGTTTCTCTTTTCTGGATCTATTAGGGTCGTACAAATGAAAACGAAAATTTGTGTGGGGGAAAAAAAAAGACGACGTGTAGGATCGTAAGTTTTTGTTTTCAACAATTGCGAAACCCCACGTGCAAATTGAACAATAGGTTACAAGTGTTGCATCACGTGAGAAAGAACGATATCTCGCGCTTCGAAGCTCTGCGCAGGAACGCTTCGTCCAAACAACAAAATGGAGTCAACGAAACAGGAACAGGGAGCAGTAATTCATTTTTTGACATGTGAAGGAGTCTCATTTTCTGGACTTTCTTGAAAAGGCCCGATTTTACTGGATTTTTTTGAAAAAAGGCACCACAGTTAACGCAGCACGATATGGGAAAACATTGAAGGCACTGCGCGCGGCCATCAAATGCAAGCGTCCTGGACTTCTTACAGAAGGAGCGCTTCTTCTCCACGACAACGCGCGTCCTCACACCTCGAAAACAACGGTAGACCTCATCAAAAAGTTCAACTGGGAAGCAATGCAGCATCCACCTTACAGCCCTGACTTATCTCCATGTGACTTTCACGTGTTTGGGGATCTCAAGAAACATGTGAAAGGCCACAGGTTTCAGTCGGACGATGAAGTGAAGGAAGAGGTTTTCGAATGGTTTCACACGCAACCGAAAGACTTCTTCCATAAAGGAATTACACGCCTTGTTACAGAGTGGGATAAATGCCTTAACGCATTTGGAGAGTAGTTTTAAATTCCTTGTATACACTTTGGAAAAAATAAATAATTTTCGTTTTCATTTGTACGACCCTTATAGTTAGGTAATATTTTACTATGAGTTTTGATAATGACAGTTCGTTGTCAAAAGCTTCTTTTTACGATTTTCTTCGTCGCATTTTATCTCACTGCAAAAGGAAAGGTATGTCTCCAATTTTCTATTAATAATAGCAAGAATAAAAAAAAATTATAGGCCCTATAATTTTTTAAAAAAGATTTTATTTCATGTAATTTAGGGAATCCAATGAAATTCATTCATCAAATTTTCTAATGTGGCAAACTCCGTTTTATTTCAAATATTTTGTATAAGAGTTGCGTTATAACAACCTTAATTCATATAGCTCTACGGTTGTTTTATTTCCTTTTTTTTTCTTTGAAAAGAAAAATATAGAAAAACGTTTAGTGTAAAGGACTTGAAAATTAAATTTCTTCATTAAAATTCCTCCATTTAATAAACGACTTTATGTCTCCGTTATGATTGCAGTAGTCAACAATGGATTTGGCTGTAGAGTTAGTCAGCCACTAGGGAACTTAGACAACGTTTGAAAACGAGACTGGACAGAATAGTAGTTTTCTTATTGGAAGATAACTTTTCCTGGGTTATCTGTTGATCGTCTCTGTGACAAGATTCAGGACCAACAAAAAGAATCGGCGAACAGGGCCTAGAAGATTTATGTCAAAGTGGGTGATCTAGAAATTGACAGTCAAGTTCCTATAATTGACACAGTTAGGTCAAATACTGGAAATTCAGAAGTTACACTTAAAACCATCATGTTTCCTTATTATTACCCTACATTCTAAACCACATTAGTATATTTTGTGTTCGTTTTTTTTTTAAACACAGAAATTATCAATAATTGACAGGTTATGTCAATTACTAGTGACAGTACATATTTGGGTTCTGGTAATTGACGGTGGATTAAAACAGTTAACAAATTAGTCATCAGAAATTCTGTGACTACTAGAAGTATTGTCCACTGATCACACAAAAAGGTTCACGTAAAATTAATAACAAATATTGCATAACATTCATGAAATAAATTCAAGTACTCAAACCCTCGCGTAGTGGTTCATTACAAGGTTTTTTCGACTCGATAAGGCATTGAACAATCGACACGTGTTTGCGGCCATAATAGGGAGCAAAGTTCCTAGTTTTTTACTTTTCTGGGAAGCCTAATACGTTGTTTAATAAGAGGTGGCAACCCCAGTCCCTTTTCTTGCTTTGTTACTTTATTAAAAGCCTTTAAATCGTAGATTGTCAATTACTAGTACACGGTCAACTACTGGTACATCTACCCTAACTTAACGAAACTGATTCACAAATAATATCATATTGACTTCCTATTGTCACCTTGGTTTCGGCTGAGATTGGAGAATGCGAACGAGGTGACAATGAAGGTAAAAGGAGATTCTCCGCATTTAACGACGTCAAAACAACGACCCAATGAGAAGGAGACAGAAGAAATGGAGAAAGAGAAGGCGAAGAAAAAGCCGACCCCTTGGAAAGGAGATAGGGTAGGTCGGAAGAAGAGAGATCGGGTCGTTCCCTCATTGGAGGAAAAGAAAAGAGAAGTTGTCGTCGGGAGGGATTTGAAAAGGAAAGAGGAGAAGGAAAAGGACTTGAACGTGAGTAGATGGAACCGCTCTTGGACGGCGAAAAGGAGGAAACCCGACGTGAAGGTGGATGGTGGTGATAGGCCGAGAAGACGCACCCAGCCCGGAACGGAGAGTGGAAACCAGGCAAGGAACAGCGGCTGGAAATTAAGGAGGACTCCAGATAGGAGAGGAAAAGCTGGCCAAGCCGGTAAGGCTAGATATAAGTGCTCTTCGGTGGCAACGTGCGGGGCAATTAACGTAAAGACGGGAGACAGAGGCGGAGTTGGCCGTCACACACGTATATTTTATCGCAGTGAGCAAGATAAACTTAAATCCGCCTCCGAATGGTTCATTAGTAAAGACTCTCGACCACGAGTTTCGATTTTGCCCGGAATCCTTGCGGAAATAAAGAGCTCAGACAAGAGCGACCGGAAATCTCACTCACCAGTCAGGGAAGCGTTTGCCCACAAAACGGTGAAAGCTGTTTCAGGAACTAAGGAATTGGAAAACATTCCGCAAGCCAAATTGGATAATTTCGTCTTGACCGACATTGAAAACGGCGCCATTCAACAAGGGACCTCTAGCCCAGCTGCGAATGGATTTGAGATGCCGACGGAGATTTCAAGTCGAATACGAACCAGTGGCAATTGCAAACGTCAGTCCCTTCCGAGAAGAAGGAGCATTTAAGCAATATATGCGTGCCTTTAGCGTCTCGTAGTATTGACAGGGCCCTAGTCGTGCTACCGCGCTTGGTAGGCCGCGTTGCTGCTTTTGGTAGTGAATTTTTAGACTCTTATGTTCTATTTTATATTGTGTGAATGTGTATGGATTCTGTGACTTTATCAGGATAATTTGCTAGTTATTAATCTGTGTTTGATATTTTTTCCTTCCACTAGCAACCTTCCACGATAGCCTTTGGGAAAAGATGGCTTACCGCGCTATCCCCGCCGACACACCTGAAACAGGAAAGCAGGACGTTCAGTCTCAGCCTAGCCCGGCCGTGCTTTACGTCGAGGCCCAAGAAATCGAGCCAGCCTTGGATTAAGGCATAAGGAAGGAGTTTATTTCGGATTCATCGCTTAGATGCCTCACGGGACAGGATCCACATCAGCATCTTAACTCGGACATTTATAAAATAGATTCTTCAGCAAAAGAAGATACTTTGTATAATTTGGACAAAATTATTACTAGATCCTTTATACGGATTTATGATATTGAATAAGCCAGTGGCTGAATTCATCAAATTTGTAAAACCATTAATTTCGTTATGCCTGACATCAGTTGGACGTAACTCTTTACCAATGATTAAAATGGATTGTTTTTTCTATCAATTGTGTGTCTACCGCCTTCCCCTCCTGTTCACTAAAGTTATATCACTCTGCTAGCTTTTAGTTGTGACACCTATTTTCTTTTTTAATGGGTCGCGGACAAATACTGACTGCTTAGAACCAGGCTGTTCTAACTCCACTTTTTGTGAAAGTTGAGATTTTTGTCAAACATCGTTCTAACTCCTGTTTACCAAACATAAAAGCACTGAAAATAATAATTTTACCAAACCACAAAACCAACGATTCCATATTGTTCGAACAAAATCTAATTGATGAACTTTTTTTTTTAACAAAATTCAACCCTTACTTCACTCACTGAAATGGAGTTAGAAGAGCTAATTATTTTGTCAATGAAATTTTTTGTCAAAATTCAATTTAAATATTCTCCTGTCGTTAACTGGAAGGAAGAGTGGTTTACATTAGGTCAGTTTAGATTAACGGGCTCCTTCCAACTTAAAGACCTGGCTGATCGTCTATAATTCAACAATTCATTGAGATCGATGATTATTTCCACATACACTAGAGTTGAAAAAAAGTTCTCTGATCATTTTAATGACAATCTATGAATCAAGACAAGGCTATGCAATGGAGGAGCAACTGTGTAGAGTTACATGATAATATGTTCGTTGCAAAAAAATAACATTCGGGTTCAAAAATAAGATTGCTACGATTCCTCTGACAAGAAACGTAGATAAGAAAAAATCAGGATTGATTTAACACCATCTGATAAGTAATAAAATTAGTTATAGTAATTTTACATATTAAGTTAAATTACAGTTCGGAAATGTAGTTCTCGGGTCCCAGGGCCAAGCATTTCATTTCGGAGAGGAGAGATACTAAGATAAATTAATTTGGTAGTTTCCATTGCATTAAGGATTTCAGTAACGGATGTTAAAAGTGGACAAACCGTTTTCAACACAACCACTAGAAAATGAAACATATGTTCAGTTATCTGATCCATAAACCACAAGACCAGATCTTGAATAATGTTTGGATATGCAAGTACGATCAATAAGTTCAGTGACTCTAAGCCAGACAAAAGTGAAAAACAAGGTTAAAATATTCTTAAAATGGTGGATCAACCAGAAATGTTGCAATTGGGTGTGTATTTCTTTGATAATCTGCGAGGTAAATGGGGTATTAGCAGCTAGGCAAGAAAGTTTTATAAGGGTTGTACAAGCTGAGATTGGTTAGAGAAATGCGCTCGTATACAATGGGAAAGCTTTCCAGGAGGTGTTAAATCAATCCTGATTTTTTCCTAGTTACGTTTCCTGTCAATTAAAAAGTTATCCGAGGGTTCGTAGCAATCTTATTTCTGAACTCGACTGTCATTTTTGCAACCGATAGATTATCAAGTAACAGTTGCTCTTCTTCCACTGCATGACTTGTATGACCCTCTTTTTGATACATAAATTGCCATTTAAATAATTTTTTTTACTTACCATTTTGACTATTCTGCAATCTCTTTCCTACCCAACGGATTGGTTGGATGCTCTAGTATAGATTATAGCCATATTAAAAATTCACATAGCAACATCCTTATTTTTCGGTTAGTTCCGTAAGTAAAATGAACCACAAAGTATAGGTAGAGAATGAAAAAGATTTATAAAGGGAATAAATTAAGCGTATTGTCGACTGAAAAGTAATAAAAACTTAAAGATGAAAGTTTAAAAAAATTTCTAAAAACTGAAAAGGTAGGAGGAAAAAAAAGTAAAAAATCGATGGAGTTCTTCATTGTTCACAAGACCGTAATTTCCGATGCGAGATTTCATTGGGTTTCCGTGCAACAACTAATTCACCTATGGAAGAGTGGGGAATAACAACAATAATGCTTTAAAAAAACCCCGCCTATAATTAATTTCACGTGATAAATTACGCTCTCTCCAAGGCTCTTCTGCAGAGTTAAGGTCAAATTAATATTTAATTCAAAAATAAACCGCACAAATTTGTTTTCGTCGTCCTCACTCACTCGTGTATACAATTTTCATTGCGAATAGGCTCACGCGAAATTAAACTACTAATTTTTCATCACTTCCCGTGAAATGTCCTCGCTTAAAAGTCACGTGGGACTCAATTTCCGCCACATACTGATGGACATAATCAAAATAATCCGTTTATGATTACGTTACAATTCATGACAACTTCAATTTTCATCAACAGAACCGTCCTACCCAATTGCATTATAGAAGTTCACTGCGCTATCAGGAATCATTGCAAATTAATAAACAAATACAGAATATCCAATTAAAAACTTCTAAATCAAATACAAACTTGTAAGGGATGGATAAAATTTCCAAATATGAACATCAGCGGACTACTTCATTTATAAAAACCCTTATAGCATTTTATCTATCGAAGTTTTGCACATTAGGTCTAGTTTCTTTCCCTTAATCTTCCTTAGCAAGCCGAATATCATCTGGCGATGGAATGTTTAAGAAAACTTTGGCATGAACCAATGAATTATTAAATAAATGACTTATTAAAAATAAACCAGAAAACTTAAAATTAAGATGTTTACAATGTAAAAGTTGGGAAATCTTCTCTTAGATTTATAACACAAAGATTTTCTTTCAGGAAAGGTTTCATTTTTTTAGGAGGATGTTTGAAAAGTTTTGCATCCTGTGATAACTTCAGCAATTTACGAGATACACTTTTGGGCAAAAGTATTCATACTCTATAAGGCTCCTCCCACTTTATCATGGAAAGTAAAAGAAAATGAAAAGAAAAAATTTATAACACAATATTGGCTCATCAGAGGCAAACAATTTATTTCCAAAAGTTACTCGACTCCGAGAGGAATCCGTACATGTTAAATTTATTGACTTTGACTCGCCGGTATGAATGAATGTTTCAGCAATTTCTTCCTTTTTAGAAAAAAAAAAATGAATATCTCTAAAGGGTTTAACCCAATTTCACGAAACATAGGTCAATGCATAGTCTAAGAAATCCTCATTTAACCCAATTTCAAGTATGTATTGATTTTTTAATGAAAACGAATTAATTTTTATTTTTTCTGTTGGGGGGGGGGGTGTTAGGGAGGGTGCATTAAAACTCCAAAATAGCTCATCAGAGCCAAACAAGTTATTTACAAAAAAAACCCCATCTTAATGTGAAAAGTCCGTACATGACGAATTTATTGAGTTTCGCTTGGTTGAACGCTACAACCATTTGGTTCTATTTTTTACCCTTTCGGAGGAGATAGCTGCACAAAACTGATTACATAGGTAGAGACCAACAGATCTTCAACATATCTTTTGTAATCCACAAAAAAATAAATAGAAATGGCAGAACGGTACAATCGCATAAGCCTACCACATAGTCATGAAACGAATTCAAAAAAGTATTTTTTTCCTGTTGGGGGTAGGGAACCTTAAAACCTTAATTACTCCAAAATGGCATATCGCAGCTAAACAATTTCTTTACAAAAATATTTGTCATAATGAGAGGAGTCCGTTCATGTCGTTCTTGTTTTTGGGTTGCTGAAATGAATGCTTCTGCCATTTTTTCATTTTTAGAAAAACATTAATCTCCCTATAAAGGCTTAGCCAATGGTCATAAAAAAATTTCGAAACATGAGTTTTTAATCGATTTCAGAAAAAAAAATATTCTGAGTTAAGGAAACGAACAAACAGGCTTTCACTCTTAAGTGGGTGGTAGGCCAAAAATTTGAGTTGACGAAAAGAACACATAAGCCAATAAGACACTCTGGTAAGTTGTCGGCCAATAAGACACTCTGGTAGAGGACGTTACACACTTTCATCAAATGCATAACTCAGGCCAGTATCTCGCAAATTGCTGAAGCTATCGCCAAGGAGGCAAAACTTTTCAAAATTTCTTCTTCCACTTCAACACTGTATATACAGGGCGAGTCTGAAGCTCTGTCACAAACTTCGCATGCCCACTCCCCATGGCCAAATAAGAAACAAACTTCCTATCAACATGGGTCTGAAACTCACCCGTTAACGATAAAAATGGCGTCCATAAACGATGGCGCTACGGCACATTTCAGCATGGTTGCACGTCAGTTTCTGAATGACAGCTTTCCCGCAAGATGAATTGGACGTGCGGGGCCAGTGGCGCCTCCTCCTCATGGCCTCCTCGTTCTCCCGACCTCAATTGTCTTGATTTCTATCTGTGAGGGCATGTTAAGGATAACGTGCATGCAACACCCGTCCAGGATAAGAATGAGCTATGGGACCGCATTGTCGCCGAATTTGATGCCATTAGAAACCGCACAGGAGAGTTAGAACGTGTTCGCTGTTCGTTTCAGAGACGTCAAGCACTTTTCGCCATTTGGAACAATATCTGTAAAACAAACCTCACAGGGGCACCCACATTTGGACGCCATTTTTCTTTGGCCATGGGGAGTTTCAGACCCATGTTGATAGGATATTTGTTTCCTTTTTGGCCATGGGGAGTACGCATGCGAAGTTTGTGACAGGGTTTCAGACTCACCCTGTATAGGGTCATTTCAGTTAAACTCGGTCGATTCTGAGTGCCCTTCAAGTGAAGCCAATTATACACTACCGACTATGGTTTATATATTTTCCCATCGGAATAAAGCCCTGCATCGCAATTTCCATGGCAATAGATTTCGTTCCCAGATGGGAAGTGGAATTTCGTTCCATACCTCCTGACACACTTTCCACAGCCATCAAGGGTTAGAGGTCTGCATTTAAAGGCCCGTTTTAAAGAGTTATCGGCGAATTATCAGGTGATTTGACGGGGAGTGAATATCCGAGAATGGAATATCATGAATTCCGGACTCGTCTTTCATGCGCCTGGAACACGCCGTATAACTCGACGCTTTATCTTCGAGAATAAGCACGTTGATAACATAATTGGTATAATGTCAAAAAAACTGTGGATAAGTGGTAGTATCAAACAAAATAAGTACAGAAACCACAATTCCACAAATAAGCACGTTCTTGTTCTCCAAGTCATACAGTGCTGAAAGTTCTTCCCGATATAAAGTTCCAAACCCTTCTCACAAGGAAGCAGCTACTCCTAGGCTGCGTCCTATGGGGAAACTTTCAATCAGTTCGGCAGGGCGGTAGGAAGTGGCGCGAATCTTAACAATCGAACGGACAAAGCTATGTCTCATGTGTCACAGTCGTCATAAACGCACCGTTGCGGATATTGGTTTTCTTTTTTTGTGACATGCCGCGAAATGATACCATAGGCATCAAGAGCTTTATGGGACTTCGGAAGTTTAAATCACGATGAATGATTCGACTGATTCCCGTACCTTTTTGGACCATAGCGCCTTCGGCGTAGATGGATTTTCTCGGACAACCATTTGACGGACCGATCGGACTGTGACAGGTGGTTGGCAGAGAGGATCTCTCTTCCGAGGTACTTTTCCCTGGGTGAACTTAGTAAGAACACCGCATTTCTTTACACGTATCTGGTGTAAATACAATATCCGAAAAAACTTATGCTCGACGTGAAAGAAAAACGCGGAGGCTTTTTGCATCGATTGGTCACAGGATATGATAGTAGTCACGTATGTGAAAGTTACGTGAACAAAAAGCGTGTATGCTTTATGTATAGCCCCCACAGACCGTTGCTAAGCCACTCCTTCATAGACAATCAAGAATATCTGATGGGATTGTCGCGGTGCAATCCACTAAGAACTTTTATCGCGTAATCATAACATAACAGCAGACTCTTACATTCAGCCATGGACCAATTACATTCTGCGCTGAAAATTAAGCGCCCACCACTGCTTAGTCACCATGCGCCAAGACAACACATGACCACATGTTGGTTTCAGGACCCAGGAAAATTTTCACACTTTTAATTGGGAACTTTTGCCTCATCCTCCTTATTCCCCGGATCTTGGTCCATCAGATTTTCATTTGTTTCGGTCTATGTCCAATTTTGTTGCTGGGAAATCTTTACTAATGATGATAAAATTAAACGCTGCCTGGACTAGTTCACTCCCCATTCGCCAGACTACTACCGTCAAGGAGTATATAAACTCATCGATCGATGGAACGGAGTTGTAACTGCGACGGTGAACACCTGGACGATTAACTAAGATATTTATAAATCTTCAAGAATGCTTATGTCTTTATCATATTTTTTTTCCGGATACTTACTTTACAACCTGAAACTTATACACTGTTCACTAATACTTCATAAAAAAACAATTCCTGTTTTTTTGCAGCACTGTACTATAAAAAAGCACTAATTTTTTCATCGAAAAATCCTTTTACATAGCTTTTACAGAAATCCACAATTGGTTTGGTCAGTTTGGTTGATTCATCAAATGTTTTCAAGCCGGCAGCTCATCCGAATGTCGCTTTGCATAACAAGCAGATGGGAATCGGGCTGATTCCTTGAGTAGTTTTAGAGTAGAGTAGGCCGAGCTTGAGTAAGCTTTTCATTGCCTAGAATGTTCAGATGCCTGCCGGCGTTCAATATGCATGGCACGACAACCAGAAGTCCGAGGTCAAGCCATGAAAAGCAGGACCTCACCATCCACCTCTTTCGAATTTGATTGTTGGACTTAATGCACTCTGGTAAGAGTCGTTCTCCAGGCATCCGCCAGATCTACACCCGGCCAACTGATTCATCGCTCCATAGCACAGTTTCTCCAGGCCTCCATATCCTACTGTGCCTATTCATTGCGCCACTGAAGTCGACGCTACATGATGACCCGGGCAATAAAGGCCTTGCATACAGAAATCCAGAAGTTGTGAGCCTCGGTCTGAATTTGCCTTTTTATCATTCACGTTTATTGTTTAAAACAATAATACAGTATAGTATGAGCAAGTGTGACCGTATCAAGTGATTTGTACAGTTGTGTGCGACATCGGTCGGACTTTTATGCCCATTCCGCTGTTGTATTCCTGGGAAAAGTAAAGCGCGAAACAAAAGTAACGTAATTTATTTTACAATTCGAGAAACTTCAAAGTGGTTCACCAAGGTTAACCAGTAAATGTTGCCAAAGACAGTAAAGATGGTGAGTGGTGCAGCTGTCGTCTGTGTTTCTTCATTTTGGATGCTTATTCGTATTCTCGTATTTCAAGCTAATTTTGTTTCCGCGCTGTGCAGGACGTTTATTTAATCCATGAATACAGAAATGATTTGATGGCGGTTCAAGCATGTCCACTGTTCTTATTCTAAACGCCCGCCAGAAAAATTAAATAAAAAAATCAAGTCTGCATTTAAGGCCGCAAATGGCTTTCCACCACATAATAAGTTCATATATGCTATTATTGAATTACAAAGAATTCCCAATTTGCTCTCTTTCTCTGTCGATCTCGTTCATGCGCGCTTCGTTTTCATTATTTTAAGGAAATTTCGTTGCTTTTCTAGTAATGCAAATATGATTCACACTTTTCAATAAACAGTGAATTAACATACGCGCCAATGGAAACATAAATATTAGGAAACACAATGAAAATAATCTAAATGTAAGTTTAACAATCTATATTTAACCACATAATAACATTTTAACCATTAAATAGAATGACACACATTAATTATCATTACTGAACATATTCTTGAAAACAATTACCCTACTAAATTACCACGCAGTTTGAAGACTGAAGAGAAAAGGCGGAACAACGTTTCGAAACGCATAAACTTAAACGAGTATAATTAAAGCAATTAGATGAATTTGTATCGTCATATGCAAAGATCCTAATCCATTAAGTCGCGCTCGCAAACATAATAATTATATATGAAAATTAAGGCAAAAACTGTTAACATTGATTTGTCATTAGAAGCGCAAGGTGTCTCAACATTAAGAGTTTCCCCATCCGCGTTCTTAGCGACAGATTCCACTTTAAAACTGTATGTCGTAACAAGAACAACATGAAAATAAAACTTTATGATGAATACATAACATTATATTTTAACTCCGAACACAAATTTGAAATAAAAAGCCAAATGTATATATTACAATGAAAAAAATTACAAACTAATGTTAAAATCTCAGCCACCAGCCTTGATTCACCTGTTTCACAGCAAATGAACCCAACTTACGATCTATCATGTTTTTTGAATAAGTAATTTAAAATTTATTTTTCCCTCAACAATTAATGAAAAAAAAAAATTAACAGGACGATTATAAACTTCAAAATTTAAAATCCTTTTCATAAAAATTAATTTTAAAAGTACTTCCTAAAATAGATGTGTATAAATATTTCCAAAACTAATTTCTAACTGTATATATATTTACAAAAATTCTTTGAAAACTGTAAAATATTGTTCCTAAATAAATTTCTAACTGTTTGTCCAATAATAATGTCGCTGCTCTTCTGGTTGTACTATTCATTACAGTAAGTACCGAAAGGTTCTTTATGCTTTGGCCTTGTCAGTCCGTAACTCAATTTTCTCGGAAAGTATGAAAGATTTTAAAAATCTGTTTTCACCAATCGATAGATATGGGAAACGGCCCGGACAAGTTCGAAGACGGTCGAAATCGGTACAATGGCACGAGCTCTAATTGTACTATTATAATACCCCCTAGAAATTTTCAATGCTAAGATATAGTAAGGAACATATCAGACCACACATATCAAACATATCAGATCCGGATTTTAAGTGCAAACAATTACTTAAAAAAACTGTGTGGAAAGGCGGAAAAAGTTCTCAAAAAAGTTGAAAAGAAGACTGAAATTATAAAATCGTTATTAAAGAACATACATCACGTACCCTAAAAGGTGGGTGCACCTAAAATCCGGACCCTACTAAAGTTAGGCTTCAAGTTATCAAAAGCTAATTGCCATCTAAAGCAAACTGCTGTTAGGCCTAATGTTATCAAAAGCAAATTGTCATTAGGCCTAAAATATTAATAGCTAATTGTGTTCAACAGCAAGTACTTGTTAGGCCTATAGTTATCAAAAGTTAATGGCTATCAAAAGCAAATTGCTGTTGGGCCTAAAAAATTAACATCTAATTGTTGTCAACAGCAATTAATTCTCAGGCCTAACTTAATGTTATCAACAGCTAATTGTTGTTAGCCCGAAAGTTATCAAAAGCTGATTGCCATCAAAAGCAAATTGCAGTTAGGGCTAATAAATTAACATCTAATTGTTGTTAATAGCAATTAATCCTTTGGCCTAACTAATGCTATCAACAGCTAATTGTTGTTAGGCCTAAAATTATCAAAAGCTAAATTTATAATGGTACCATAATGGTTTCGATTACACAGGTACCCCTGAACAAAATTTGACATCTTCATACTTATTAATTACTGAATATAAATTGACATCTTCATAGTATGTCGTTTCAAGTTGTTTGATAATATTACATAGCATGGCTTTGCATTGAAAATTTCCAATTGTGCCATAATGGTAACATTAGCACAGATAACACTGAATCAAATTCGAGCATCTTCGAACACTTGTATATTCGTTCAGGCCAAATTGCTATTAGGCCTAATGTTATCGAAAGGTAATTTCTAAGTAATGATGTCAACAACAATAAAGACTGGATCAAGCCTCCTATGAGCGCGTTAACACAGGCAAATATCTAAATAACTGCCTGGAAAATAATTGCTGCAAAATTTTTGTAATTAAAAATTTGAAATTGTATTTAATTTTTTGATGCATTTTAAATTTTCATATGCAAAAATTCAAAATTATTTTAACGGATATTTATATGAGAAAAGGAGGAGACACAAAAAACCCTGGAATACAATAAATAATAATTATTAAATAAAAGAAATAATAATTGACAAAATAATTAATAAATAATAAATAAAATAAAAAATAAAATTAAAAATAAAAATAAAGCTGAAATCTGGCATAGAGGCTAACTTCAAGATAATTCTAATTGCCTTTAGAGAATTATCCTTTTTGCTTTGATAAAGTATAGTCTCTATCCGAAACGTCAGCTTTTTATTTTATTTTGATTTTGATTTTGATTTTATTTATTATTTATTAATTATTTTTTCAATTATTATTTATTTTTTATTTTTATTTAATAACTATTATTTAAAATTATTTTAAAAAATTATATTTCGACTCTTCGAGCATTGTTAACGCTACCTTGGAACATTCGCCCATTACGAAGGCATTGTTGTAGCACGCGCACATTTCGTTAGCTTGCGCGTGTTCGTCAGCCCGCGTAACGTGCGGATCGTTCCATTTCAATTAAAAATGATACAGAAAAATACTTCCGAAAATTATAAAAAGAAATTTAGTCATAATTAGAAGTTGGTTGAAATTTATTCACAATTTATTCATAATTACAAGGAAGAAAAGTGCTGAACAGAATGCACGTAAACGTCGCATCTATTTGCAAACAATAGAAGCGAGTTGTGCGTTTTGTCGACGTGTTCATAATGTAAGAAAGGAATGAACGGATAGGAAAAGGAAGGGTTAGGAAATTTGCATATCTATCATTTCATAATGACGAGTCACGAAAGAATACAACTTAATTTTTCATTTAATATTTCACTCATTGTTGGTGCTGATTTGAAGCACGGTGGTAGAGTATTGTAAATCGTATTTCTACCAATAATAAGCCCGAAATTGTCCCTACCGCGTAGCCACGTGAAAGACAGGCTCTGGCGCGGAAAAGTCACCTGACCATCTTAGTCCGAGTAACAATGTAACCTTCATTGTTACATTGTTACTCGGACAATGATACTCGGACATTGATAATGCATAAACAATTTTCATCTCTGTTGGTCTTGATTATGATTTAATATTTTTAAACCCATATCCGGTCGTCTGCAAAACGATTACCATTTATAGATATTTATACCATACATTTTAACATGATAATGTTTTAAGGCTGGACATCTATCTACAAAAAACGTGATGCGAAAACCGACACCAAAAAGTGTTATGGAAACAGTTTTCCATTGTTGAGGCACGTTTAACCATTGTTGGCGCCGGCTTGAAGCACACGCCGGAACTGAAAAGACACGTGACCATTGTTGTCTGAGCAATAGTTTTTATTAGCACACTAGCAGAGGTACCCAGCGTACTGAGCACATCGGTTCGTGTCTGCGCGTGCTCTAAACGTTAATGAGATGGTGCGCGTGGAGGATGCACGTGATGACGATTATTGAAAGGGCAGAAGGGTCTCTAAATCAAAAGAATTCGTACGGAGCTTATTATTTATTACGATAACTTGAAAACGAATTAACTTTTTTACACTCTGTTTTCACCAATCCATTACTATGGGACAGAGCACGAACAAGTACGAACGTGAGATAGCCGGAATAGATACATACTCTAATGGCACGTGCTCTAATGGTACCCCCTTAACAATTTCCTATAACCAGATATGGCATGTGATATATCATACAAATCGTCATGACGTCTCATGAACGAATATATAAAAAAAAATAGTGATAGCAGATATTGGTCTAGTGGCACGTGCACGTGTATTTCTCATGAATGAATATAACGCATAAATAACGATAGTGTGAATTGTTTAGTAGTACGTGTTTTAATGGTACCAAATGATACTGTTGAAACTTTCAATGCTAAGATATGGCATATAATATACCAAACAACTCGTAACAATGTATCACAAGGGAATATAACGAGTAAATAATGATAGTGGGAATTGGTTTAGTAGCATGTTCCCTAATGGTACCACATTGTACCATATGTACTGTTGGAACTTTTAATGCTAAGATATGGCATGTAATATATCAGACAAGTCGTAACAACGTGTCATGAGTGAATATAACCAGTAAATAATGATAGTGGGAATTGGTTAAGTAGCACGTGCCCTAACGGTACCATATGGTACTGCTTGAACATTTAAGGCTAAGATATGGCATGTAATATATCAAACAACTCGTAACGGCGTGTTATGAGTGAATATAATGCGTAAATAATGATAATGGGAATTGGTTAATAGCACCTGCCCTATTGGTACTATATGGTACTGCTGGAACTTTCAATGCTAAGATATAGCAGGTAATATATCAAACAACTCGTAACAACGTGTTATGAGTGAATATAACGCGTAAATAATGATAGTCGGAATTGTTTAGTAGTATATGTTTTAATCGTGCTATATGTTACCTTTGAAAACTGTCAGTGCTAAGATATGGCGTGTAATATATCAACCAACTCCTTACGAGTTGTTAGACCTATTGTTATCCATAGCTTATTTGTATCAAGAGCATATTGCTGTTAGGCTTAATAGTATCTAAAACTAAATGCTGTGAGACATATTGCTAATTAGTAGTAGTTAATCGCTTGCTGCAATAGTAGATGGTAACATAGAAACACTTTAGCAATTGAATATGAAAAAATAATATATGCTTACACATAATGCTTCAACAATTGAGGCTCACTTCGTTTAACATTATGTGGGAATGCCTACAAACAAAATGCCTACAATTTGAACAATTAAAAAATTTTTATTTGTTCAAATATATAAGAATAACTTCACTCTCCATTTAACCTTTCAGTTCTTCAAGTTTATTTGTTTAAATTCTCTCTACATAAATAGTAATTTACAATTTAGTTTTTATATTTATATATTTTTTCTAAAGTGTTTTAAAATGTTGGTTAATTCTATATAACCATGTATGATGCTATAACACGAAAATGTGCTCCCTTTATCCGCTTTGGGGTAAAATCATTCTTGTTTAAATCTTTACTACAGAGATATTATGAAATATATTAATGTGTGGCAACAGATAGCGCAACTATACTTCGCTCTCTTACCTAGCCATGTAATGACCTACTCTTTTGTTTTCAGCGTTTTGAATGAAGACTAATGAATGCTAGTGTATTGGAATAAACTCATTTCCATTACAATAAATATATTTTATATTTCACAATTTAATTCATAATTTATTATTTTGAAACATTTAGATCTTTTGATGGCTTTTGAAGTCTTCAACTTAAATATAATTTACGCCCTGGTTACATAATTTCTATATACTTTGTAGTGCTTAATTTATTTCTACAAATTCCTTCCTCTCTATAGTTAAGAATAACTTTCCGGCCAAAAAGAGCGTTACGGGTGAATAATTTTAATTTTTCGTCATACAAAATACACTCTTTTCAAGATTTTAGATACTGCAAAAAGCTTACACGTGCCGTGTTTGTTGTCCCGCATTCGATTGTGACCACAGACGCGAGTAAGGAACCTTCAGTATAGACACTATGTTTACTCGACATTTCGAGAGACTCGATACTCGTGCTTATATTTCATACTTCAGTTATTCTAAGCCCTTATTCAGTATTACCGATTTACATGATTCTGTAGACTCGCCCAATGATAAATAAATAAAAAGTTTATGTACTATATAAAATATTTATTTATTTGTTGCATCTAAAAACATTATCATGATTCAATGTTTCGGGTTGCAGATTCGAAACTAAGTCATCTTTTTTTCCCCAGTTTTCAAAGAATTTTTATAAATAACGTATAAAAATATTATGGAGAATTTTGCAGATTAGTTATAGAGACATTTTACAAATTATTTTGGGAAATGCTTATAAAATTAATTTTTATGAAAAGAATTTAAAATTTTAAAGTTTCGGCCTATTAATTTTTATTCATTATCATTACTTGTTGATGTAAAAATAATTTTAAACTATTGATTCTCTATAATCTGAACGTATTTTTATTTTTAATATAATCTTTTTTTAAACAAACTTTCTACGACATCGTAAAGAAGAAAATTTGAAGGAAAGTAACCTTTGAAAAATTTTTCGAATTTTAAAAACGAACAGTTAATGAGGCAGTCACTTAAAATTCTGATCACACAAACGCACTTGAATAGCAGATGTTACCAATTGAAAATCTGTTGCCTTAAAGTAACTACATATGGATAAAATACGAGATTAGCTTGAAACTGCACCTGAGCTAATATTAAACTTTCAAATTCAATATTACATTAAAAATCAATTTCAAAAACCATACAGATAAAATTTTAATACACAAATGGATTTTATTCATTACCCAAGCCCTCATTGTCGACTTGTTCTTTTACAACATGAATACATTCTAGGCCCTTTTTAAAAGGAAAAAAGAAAGAGAACAAAATACACATAATAGTTTTATATATAATAATACATGTATTCGAAATCAATTTAAAATTATATCAAATTGTAATTGAAATAGTTTTCGATGTAAGTCAAAGGTTTCGATATACTAACAGAAACAAGCCATAGGTAAATAGACACTCTTACTTATCATCACTCTTAATTTATGTTCAGGAATATTTACAGTAAAATCTTGAATACACGCCCGGGCGTCTATTTGTTTCAATGGGCTGGGACCCTCCCGGCGATTAATCGAGACCTGGCGTTTATTTGAGATCTGGCGTTAAGGGCTATTCCCAATAACAGGGTATCTAATAGGGTGTCCCAAAACGATTGCGTAAAATTCACTGAAATTTCCTGGTTGATCATGTAATTTTCCCTGACCAGTTTTTCGTTCCAATTTCGCATTTTTTTTTTTTTTTTTTTTGCTGATTTTGTAAAATTCACCGACTTTAAACGGTTACAAAAAAAATACCTGACTTTTCCCGGTTTTCCTGGACGCTAGACACCCTGCAATAAATCCGACAAAGTTTTGAATTGAAAATTAATAAAAAAATTCTTTAGTAAAACTAAAAATTAATAATTAGATAATATGATCTTCTGGTTCGGAATCACTGGAGATAACTGGCTCATTATTATAAAGTTCTTCATCATCTTCGATCTCTTGCAAGGTAATGGTTTCTGAATTCCGCACAGAATCGCGCAATTTCAGCAATATATTTAGTGTATATATTTAGTATAATGGCTTTTAGCTTGAATGCTACATCGTATGATTTTCTTTTCCCAGATTACATGTTCACCTGCACATTTAGTTAACCGCTGAGCATAAGAAGTAACTTACCGGTACTTATAATAAAATAAATGAAGTTACAAAAAACTAACCTGAATGGAAAACCGTTTAATAATCTGAAAGTGAGAAAAAACGCCGGAATGTATATCGATGACCCGAAAAAGACCCGGCGTTTAATCTATTTTTTACACCCCACCCGGCTTTTATTTGAGACCGGCTTGTATTTGAATACCCGGTGTGTATACAAGATTTTACGGTATGTAATTCATGGCAATAATTCTGCGTTATATGTGCAGCGACATATTCTCGAAATCAAGAAGCACGTCTCTAACACTCTAGTGCAGAAGAATTGAGTAATTTCCAAATAGTACGAATTTATTATTAGTCAATACAAAGGTAGTATAAGCTAGAAGCCTTAAAATCCAGTGTCCATCAGACGGGAGATTATGCAGTTCAAAACAACGAAAAGGGAACGGTTAAGCTACGTTCAGGTTGACCTGATTTAATAGCAGGTCAAATGGAAGCAGCAAAACGGGAAAAGGAAAAAAAAAAAATCTCCGTTGCAAGGCTGCAGAAATGGATGTCATAGGAGAGCTGCCAGGCGCACTACGGTAATATTGCGAGGAAAAATAGTGAGGATTATAATGATGGGACATGCTTTGATTGTTTGGTATCGCGTGTCTTCTGAAACGAGTCGTCCTTTGCTCAATTTTCATGTAGCAAGCGCATACAGATTTGAATAAAGCCCCACCAAGAATAAGCAAGAACTGACTGCAACCAACCTACAAGTAAAGTGTGAGGTGCCATCAGCAGCACAAAACGTTCAAAGCTCTTGGAATATATGGATTTGATTAATTCCGATATTAGGGAAGGGTATTCTTTCAATGTTCTCAAGTGGGCAACTAAAGAGAAAAAGCCATGGAAAGCCCACACCGCTACATATATCTAAGATTGGGAGGCACCGGAAAGCTTCCATGGGCCAGTCAGTCAATTGACATGGATCCCACAGAAAACAATTTAATCATGCATTGAGAACAACGTTCACGAAAACCTATTTCCCGTGGAGAGCTGATTGCATGACAAAGGGCTCAATACCGACCGGGTTAAAGCTTTCGAGAAAGCAATAAATAGACAACTATGCTTTAATGTATAGCCCACATAAAATGAAATTTCAACAATTTAGTAAAATAAAAGCATGTCCAAAAATCATGTCTATTTACTTACGAGTTGTCTCTGCACATTATTTAAGTAATGTTGATTTGCCGAGATCCTGTGTTCTGCCTTCAAATTTCTACCTTAAGACATATATTCATATACGACAAATAATATTGTTAATCAAATTACTATACCTGAATTCCTACAGAAAAAAAAGAAGAAAGAAATAATATATGTATACCCTTACCTTTGGACGACTGCTGCTTCGAGAGCATTCCTCTAAATCCTGAATACAAAAGAAAGAAAAAAAGAAAGATATAGACATAAATCTCATTGACTTGAAACAATAATCTAAATTATTCGTAATGTACACACTAGGCAATGAATTAGAAACATCTAGTTAATATGTGGTTGGGCTTCTTTGGCCCGAATTACAACATGTCTTCTGCGGGTTGGCGTAGAGTCGATAAGGTGATCAATGGTAGACCAGCCGTTCAACAGACATTCTCTAAGTTCTCGCAGATTTGTTAGAAGAGGATCTTGCTGTCGAAAGTGTCGTTCCAAAATACTTCAAATATGGCATATGAGATCTTGGCTCGGAGACTAAATGACGGAAAGCATCTTCGTGTTCGCAAGGCAACTGCTGAACAAACCGCGCGCGATGAACAGTAAATGCAAGATAAAAAATGTAGCATTGCAGAATGAAATTGATCGGCAACAATGGTCAGGTCGTTCGTGGAACGCACCCGACCTTCCATGCATACCAGGGAACCAAATCATAAGAATCTTCATACAATGACAACTCCACCAGAATTTTGAGTTGTCTTGATAAGGCATGCTATCGCTTCATGGGGGCTCCCGAAATCATCGTGCAAGGTAATAAATAAAAAGTGGAGAAAATGCTCAAATGTAAGGTAAAGATATTAACATGAAAAACGGAAAGAAAAAATTATCGGCCAGAATTCGGATCAAAGTCACCAGGAATATCCAAGCTCGTCGTCTCTACCAACTGGGCCACCGTGGACAAGGTGCAGCAAGCTGCCTCTAAATGCCCTAAAGATTACAAATAGACAGCGTGAAGGTCCAGTCATAAGGCAACCATTCGACTTGCAGATCGGGAATTCCTCCTTTCCAAACCATCAGAAGGCTATTAACATGAAAAAGGAAAGGAAACGGCAAAACTCAGGATATTCGGCAAAGCCCAGGGTCTCTGGTTCAAATCCAGAATTATTTCCGTCTTTTCGTATTAATATCTTTACCGTATGTAGGAGTATTAACTCCAAACTTTATATATTACTTTTATGAGTCTTCATCAGCTTTGTGATGGTATCGAAAGGAGGAATTCTCGGTCTGGGATCCAGCTGGCTCTCCTATTAGTGGACGTCCACGTTGACTACTTCGTTTTCTAGGAACTTGGAGTCAACCTTGCTGTATCGTGTTCGCGGGTGATTTAGTTCATAGAGGCGACGAGCTGGATACTTCTGTTCCTGGTTCGAATTCATATCGAGGAATTTTTCCTTCCGTTTTAAACGTTAACGTATATCGTGCCTGATTCGTCAAGCCATATAACCCTCTTTCAATCTTCACGTATCTAGCCACGACATTCCGGACACGTCCGTGGACAAACTTTCCTATTCTTTGTTTTCAGAATGATCATCGACTGACAATTTGAATCCGCTTCAATTCCCGGCGCATGGTTCTGCCATATATGGGTCGGAATAGAAAAATTTAACATTCCAAAGAAAATACTTCAATGATTTACTAATTAGGGTGTAGAAAATGGGAAGGAATAAATCCGCGATCTGAACTCCAACCAGAGACCACGCCATTTGAGCTATAGCGGACACTTAACGGCTTTGTCGTTACTCACTGTCTTTATGGACGTTTATGAAGTCATTTGATAGCCCAAATGGCAGAGCAAATCTCCCGATTCAAGCGATAATTATGATCTCTCGTGCGAATACAGGTCGCGGAATTTTTCCTTTCCTTCTTTTGTTAATTGATGCATAGTGACGTTTTGTTTCACCATATAAGATCTCCATATAATGAGCCACAGTTACCCGTTTAGACAAAGACTGTGGATCATTCTTGTAACGGTTGAATACTCTGGCTATCGCACCTTTCAAGAATCCTGGCTATCGCATCTGTCAACTTCTACATTCTTTCAATCGTGGCTCCAGTTAGTTGAGTACCAACACTGAGTCCCATTTCGAAATCAGTGAGGTCCTTTTCCTCATGCTGATGAATTTCTATGATTAGACTTACCCACTCTTACATTTAATAGACGCTTCAACACATGACCGCAAACTATTTTGCATAAAACGGATTAAAATAAATATACATAAGTTTCACACATTTTTCTAATTCATTGACTACTGTGTATATCGAGAGTTGAAACAATTTACTATGAATAGTTATTACCCTTTCTCCTAAAAAAATTTCAAATGCGTTTAATAATGAACCGCAACGTTTTCTTGCAAAGAAAAGACAATTTATTTCAATAAAATAAATTGCTAATAGCTGAATGGCGATATCAGTGTTAATTTATGCGCTTCATCGACTCACTCACTCTATCTCCCTCTCTCAATGAAACAACACGACACAGAATCAATAGGAAAACCGTGTGAACGAATGAGTGATCGAATTTCCTCGATGGCCTGACTAATAACAAGCTATAATTCATTCCAATATTTAAATGTTTCGCTCTTTCGATCGAGACTCGAAACACATTGGCGTTGCGTTGGATTTTATTATTCTTACTTTTTTTTTCTTTTATTAATTTGTCAATATCGCCTAATATATTTGTCAATGCGGAATTCATTCGGATGTGCCAATGCGATGGCGATGATGCATCTGCTAATAGAGTTCAATCATCTCTTCTTACAGATTCCCGCTTACACCAGATCATGAAATATCAGATAAGCCAATATTTTGAAAGAAGTGACTGGCTCTTAGCGTGATCTGTGGAATGATCATGGAAGCTGTTCTGGAAAATTTAATAAATGTCGGCCCAGCGATTATCACTATCAAAATGGCAGGCAGCTATGGAGTAGCCTGCTCTTTCCTGGATCTGACATAAAATTATATATACGAGCTATTTGTTTGGAGCTACCTATATATACACTCGTATATTTGTTTGGAGCTACCTATATATACACTCATATATTTGTTTGGAGCTACCTATAGTGCCCGGCACGAAAGAAAAAGAAAACTGGCGCATACGTAAAAGAATAAAAGCTCGTTTTACCAATCAGAAACGGACAGGAAACGTAGCATTAGTTATTCCTGACATTCCCTTAGTGAAATCGCAGCTGTAAGGAAATCGAAACAAATCTGACACTCGATTAATCAGCAGGTTGAATACGATACTCCGATTGCCTTAGTGTTTTCTTTTATTACTATATTCTTTAAATAGTTAAAAACATTATAACTTCTTAAATAGTTAATAACATTAGCTTGAATTTTTATAAATTGCCTTGAAAAAAAAACAGACTTGCCTGCTTGTTTAAAACAATAAAACTAGTTTTAAAAACTCCATTTGTCATTCCACAGCGCCATATTTTCACCTGGTGGTGAAAATTTGCACTAATTTTTTTCTTTCCGGAATTCTCTCCCACATGGTCTGAATAGCCTACATTTTAATTTGTATCACAATCGGTTCATTAGATTGGACTCTAGAGGGTCTGAGTGGGCGAACTTATTTTATAACCACCCTGTACAACACGGAAGCATTTTCACTTCTCAAATCCTCATAGTATTTTCCTATTTAATTTTTATAAGTTGTTACTTAGCCCTACACACTAAAATGTCAATCACCCTATGTGACGTCACAAGTCAGTAAATACAACCACGGCTGCCATTACTGACTTACGAGGGGAGATCAAAAAGTAAGTTGCACTAACTCGCCGCAGGAGCGCGCTGTGTGTCGCAATCTTGGGCAAAGCGGAGAAAGGGACATTAACTGCGCAGACGTCGGATAGGGCGGTTGCTGCGGTTTCCCATCGTGTTTTGTGTGACTAGCGGGCTAAAAGCAATGGCGCGTCAACTGGATGTCCACTCCAAACTTGAGGTGCGAGCAGCAATCCGATTTCTATGGGCCAAACGGGTGAATTGCACGGACATTCATCGTGAAATCACTGCTGTATATGGAAATTGAGCGCCGGTGTGATTTGGTTGCACGATAACGCAACACCTCACAAGGCCCGCCAAACGTGCGAACTGCTGCAGCGATTCAAGTGGGAGGTTTGGCAACATCCTCCATACAGTCCCGATTTAGCGCCATGCGACTTTCATCTTTTCGGTAAGCTCAAAACGGAACTCGGTGGACAACGATTTCGAAACGATGAGGAGGTGAAAGCGGCTGTCACCGTGTGGTTACAAAACGCTGGAGGAGATTTCTATGCATCCGGAATCGAAAAGTTCGTTGATCGTTCGGATAAATGTTTAGGGTCTCTTGGGGACTACAAAGTGAATCTACATTGTATGCTGCTATAGCCGTGTTGCTTTTGTATAAGTGGTGTAATAAATGGCCATACCGTGGAAGTGCAACTTACTTTTTGATCTCCCCTCGTATCATTGCATTATAGTACCCAATACTTGGAAATGTTTTAGATTGTAATCTACATAAGAAAATGAATAATCATACTGTATCAATAGTCATACTGTAATAACGCCACAATTAAAACTCCTAGAAGGAATTCATATCGACGGCCAAGGATCAAGTGAATCAGCTGTGCTCCGCTCTGAGGATGCGTTTTCTCCATCAATTTTTGTCTGCCAAGATCATTTCAATTTAAGCAAAATTGAAATATTGAATTGAAAAATACGTGATCATATGCAAGTGTCCCAAGACATGCCATGAAAACAGCCCACACAAATTTTTCACCAATACCAAACGTCATGGTTGAAACGACGCACTCAGGTAAAAGCCACTTCCTGGCATTCGCCTTACTCAAACACGCCCATCCGACTGTAACAGAGTGTAGTGTGATTCGTCAGTCCACAATATGTTTTTCACTCTTGGACAATCCAATGCCGAGATGTTTGGCTTGTGTGCGGCTAACAGATTTCATGTAAATTAGGAAGTGTCCATTCCATTAATGTAGGGTAGTGTATTGGTGTATTGGATGTACGAGTAAATCTGTTTATCGATCACTCTAAACAGCCGTTTGCTTAATTATGTTCTAATGCCCAAATAATTGTAAAGGGAACGAATTCGAATTTCTTTTTTTTTTAATCCAAAATTCAAACGAAAGATTTTATCCGAAAAGTTTCCGTTTTCGGTGACCTAAGTAAACTTTAAAAACTTTAAGAAAATTCCAATTTGTATGCATAGAGATTAAACGGAAGTCCTTTGATAGTATTATCTATAATAATAACTTCTTCTTAATTTTCAGATCCTATTTTTAAATAGAGAAAGATTTATATTAATTATGATTGTACTGCAAAGAAACAGGAATTCCTCTTATTTAAGCCGAAGCCCTAATCAAAATAATCTTCGAAAATTCAAATCAAGTAGGAGATGGGTTCGTCATGAATCTCACAAAGTAAGTTTTGAGCATTAGAACTTCTTCAAAACGAGTCGAAGCATTTGAATCAGCGACCACTTTATTAATAATTAAAAAAAATTTTTTTTGCTCCTTTCGGAAATTTTACCTGGACTTTTTTGTTTTTGAAGGTGCCTAATCCGAAAGTAAAGCTAGAAAATTCTATCACCTACCAGTTTTGAGAGAAAAGGCTTTATTTAAAAATCGTCAGTAACACTGAAAATATTTAGTTTTATTTACTTTTACTATCAAGCACAGATTAAGGGCACAAATACTCGTTTGACTGTTATCTTATTAGAAAAAATTAAAAAGTTCTGTCGAAGAAGCGCCAGCAGTAGTCTGCTAATATCGTCTTGTTCCATTTTCCACTGTATCTCCTCTCCATTTCAGAAAAATCTTTATGAAACCTTTCACTATGCTGAATAGATACAATTCCAAGGTTTCGAGGGAAGAAATCCAGAAATGGATATTGCATCCCAAAAATTGATACTCGTTCAGCAACTTTCCCCACAATCCAATAGTTGATTATATTTTGTTGCCTAAAATATTTTACACATATCTCTAAACGCTTTCCACGCTTTACTGTTCTATTCAGTTTTTCAGTGAAAATGTGGTCAGCAAGAACCAATGAAAATTCCTTTTTATTTTTGCGTCAATCAAATGAGAGGAATGTTTCCTTTACGTACGCAAACATTTTCCCTTCCTTGTCCATTGCTTTCACAAATCCAAGACGAATGATATTTCATTGAAATTTCAAAAAAAAAAAAAATTTGAATTTTGCCGGAAAACTGGGGTGATAGAATTTTTGGGTGTCAGATTCGTGTTCAGTAGACCTTAAAACATAAAGTAATCACATTTCTGTGGGCGGGAAGCTTTGATGTAGAACAGTCTAATTTAAAGCAAAAAAAAAATAAAAAACTAGTTTTTCCATCGACAATAGTAATCTTCGCGCTTAATAAATTGTTTGCAGAGCGATATATCTTTCCGACTGTCATCCTGGTCATGATTAATGACTAAAGGTCATCTTGGTATTTTTATTACATTTCTAATTTCATTTCATTCTCTGTTTAAAATAACTAACAAATCATATATGAAAATGTACTCAATTTTAATAAACGAAATGGAGAAAAACATTTAGTACAATTAATAATTTTTCTCAAATTTAATCTTCTAAACATGCTTTTGAAACAATTTCTAATGTAAGTTAATGGATCTTTTAAAAGATACAACGTTTTTTCCAACATTGGATAATTTTTGACATTCACTAAATATTTCTAACAACGACTTTACACCTACATAATTCAAGATATATTATCCAATTATTGATTGATCTAGAATATCATTCAACTTCTTTACCTTGAATATCATTTCCCTTCATTACCTTGAATACCTTGAATATCATTTACGCAAATGATGGTGTTGGTAATAGGATGGTGCAAAATTAATGGCAAATATGTAGTGACTAAATGCAATAAATCGTTTCAAACAACACTCTATTAATCGAAGTAGCATCCAGCAGAATCCACACACTTTCGCCAATGATACACAAGCATATTTATTCCGGTAGCGTAGAATTCTGGACTTTTGGAGGCAACGAAGTCTTTGAAAACAGTTTTTGAATCATCTCACACGCAGAAAATTGTCGAGGTGCTTGAAAAAGTGGCAATCAGTTGGCGAAAGATCAGGTGACAATGCTGGACTATCAAGAATTTCGCAGCCAAGATCATTTAACTTCCGTCGGGTGGCCATTGCCACGTGCGGTCGAGCGTTGTGAAGCAAGATAGGACCTATTCGACTGACTAGCGCTGGTCGTTGTTGTTGAAGTTTCTGGTGTCATGTCGTCGATTTGTTGAACGCATGATCGGGCAGTAATGGTTTCACCCTGATTCCGGAAGCTGTGATGAATGAGTCCGATTGCAGACCACCAAACAGTCACTATATCCTTCATTTGTTGCAACTTGGGCAACCACTTATCGAACTTTTTCACCTTTCCAATTTGCTTCAAGTGGCGAACGACTTCCGAATGGTCGTTCTTGAGCTCTTCGGCAACTTTTCGTGTAGATTTACGCGGGTTGGCTTCGATTAATGTCTTCAATCGGTTTTCGTCCACTTTCGATGGACGACTGCGATCATCCGCATTTTCTAGGTATTGCCACCACGGAATTTTTCAACCATGCTTTGATGACATTTCGAGTTGCTTCAGCAGCATTATGGCCAAGTTTGAACTCATGCAGTAAAATGATGCGTATCTCTTGTTAGACAGCACTTGCAAAATTGATTTAATATTTCTCAATATAAGGCGTTTGAACAATTTTATAGCATCAGCTTCAAAATGATAAGTCACATGGCTGTATTAGTCGAGAAATAATTTACATATTGACTCACCTATATCTATAAAATTCAATTGGCCATTAATTTTGCACCAAACTAATAATTAAACGGACACAATTCGGAATCATCTGTAGCTCAGTCGACCCACTGGATGTACCAACTTTGGTTGGAAGACTAAGCAAAACATGGGAAGAAGGATTCCACCGATAGGAGAAAATGTAGTTACTTATGTCGCCGATAGCAGGATGTGTGGCGATGTTTCTACGTACTTTATCTCTTTCTTTATCTTGTATATTTTGGATCCTATTAGAGACCCCCTTCGCTGCAGATCGGTTTGCGTGAATTCTTTTGTAAAGGAAAATTTACAAAGGGACCGCACGGTTATGTAATCACGGAAGTGATTTAAAATGCATAAAAATTAATTGATATTTTAGGAGGTCATTTTACAACATTAATATACTGTATCTTCTGTGTAAAAGGATTTGACTCAGTGGCCTTTCGTTTCGGAGAAAAAATATTTTGCTTTTATTATTGTAGTGCCTGATAAGCCAAGTGGGAAGAAAGGTATACAGCTTAACAGCGGTGGCGCAGTGGTTAACGTCAGGTTCTGCGGGTTTACTGGTCCGTGTTCGATTCCTGTAGTAATGAAATTTTTTTCATTTTTTCCCTATCATTTTTCTTTTTTTGTGTGTGTGTTTTTTGCCATTATTATTTGTCTGCACTTTGCATAGTGACATTCACATACATAAGCAAAAATTTTTTCAATATTGTACAATATTGTCAATATTGAAAAATTTTGTACATTATTTTCACGGATGGTCATTGGCGATCCGTGATTTGGCGGTGACTATTGCGCATAGACAGTCGATAGTGCGAATAGATCTTTACAGTTTCTTTTTAATTTCACACGCCACGGCGATGACCGTCCGTGAAAATATTGTACAATACATTTTGCATTTTTAGCACATTTTCGTAGAAGAGTGCTTATATGATCGGTTTGTCCAGCTGTTCGTCCAACCGTAGACACAATTCCCACAATGCATTGCGTTGCAATAGAGAGAAAGCATGTATTGAATTGCTGGAAGACACGAATTATCCTTGCATTCAAGAAAACGCGTACTGAGGAAATCGGTTCGTCTCTGCGCGTGCTCTAAACGTTAATGAGATGGTGCGCGTGCAGAGTGCACGTGAATGATGATTATTGAAAGAGCAGAAAATTGTGGAATTCGTAGGAAGCAGCTTACTATTTATTATGATAACTTGAAAACGAATTAACTTTTTCACATTCTGTTTTCACCAGTCCATTAATATGGGACAGAGCACGAACAGGTACGAACGTGAGATAGCCGAAATAGGTACGTGTTCTAATGGCGCCATTATGATACCCCCTTAAAAATTTCTATAGCCAGATATGGCATGTAAATCAAACAAGTCGTCACGACGTCTCATGAACGAATATATAAGAATAACTAGTGATAGCAGATATTGGTCTAATGGCACGTGCACGTTTAAGGATTTCTCATGAATGAATATAACGCGTAAATAATGAGAGTGTGAATTGTTCAGTAGTACGTGTTTTACTGGTACCATATGGTACAGTTGGAACTTTCAACGCTAAGATATGGCATGTAATATATCAAACAACTCGTAACAATGTGTCATGAGTGAATATAACGCGTAAATAATGATAGTAGGAATTGGTTTAGTAGCACGTCCCCTTGTTAGTTGCCTCAGTATTACACCCATAAATATTATTACTCTTTATCTTCAGAACTTAGAAAAGATTAGAAAACTTTAATAAAAAACATTGTGCACGTAAAATCGAATTAAAAGAAATTCTTCAAATGTTCCATACAACTAAATAAAATAAAACAAATAACGAGTATCTCGGAGAAAAAATTAAAAGTGGTGATTTTCAAATATTTTTCTCATCACCAGTATTTTTCTCAAGGGGATTTTCAAATATCCTCATTCGTTTAAAAACAGCGTTATATTTAGAAACATAAATAAATAATTGTTTACTCCAATTTGATGGTTTTCACAAGTATTACTGCTGAACAAGGATTAATTAATGCAGTGGTTTTCCGTTGCTTTCCTCGTGGTTAATAAAAGACAAACACAAACATCCATGCCGCAGCTGGATGTCTGTGATATATCAATAGGTGCATTAAATATTAATCGAGTTCCTGGTACCATTATAATGAAATCTAATCCATTATAATAAAATCCAACCATCTAGGAAAAAAAGTTTACATCAATATAATAAATTTATACAAGACAATGTATAAATCGCATTTATTTATTAAAAAGCGGTTCCATAACATCAAATCTCCATGAGGATTTGAAATCAAACAGCTAAGTTCACAATGAGATCTGATTATGTCGTGCACAGTTTCTTGTGCATACCAAGAATTTTGCTAATACTAAGCTGTGGTAGGTTTTGTGATTGACGAAAGTGTAATCATGGAATTTATGTATCTGTGTATCTTCACACGATAACTTGAATAGTGCCTTGATTGCAACTGATCACGTGTGGTATTTTTCTAGAACCAATTTATTTATCAATTTTTTCGAAATAGATTAGAGAAAAGAAATTAATTGCATGTGCAATATATAATTGATCAGTGTAAAAAATTAGCTTCTTCAATAACAAAAATTCGCAACTCCAGCATCAAAGATACATGTATAACTTATTCGAAGGGCTGCTCAGGTAAATTTGCAAAACACTATCAAAGATAGAGGATTACCATCGATAGAGGCGTCACTATTACCACCTAGAAGCGAAGAGATGAAAGAATCGTACTCCAGATCACGTTCCTAATAGTTCTTTGTTATACCACCTGGAATAGTCAAAATGACATTCAAAATGGAACTGATCTAATCAAGATCAAAGACTGAAGTTCGACTGGGATATAAACAATCTAACGCTCTATTCCAATCGGCCACGAGCCCGCCATGCATTTACTACCACCACCAACAACTGAAGTGATACGTTATCGTAGATATACAAATAACTCTTTTCCAAGCAAAAATATACCCCGACAGCTAGCACACAGACAGCTGCAATCCGTCGTGGCATGGATTCTACAAATCCGTGGAAAATATCCGGGGAAGATTGTACCAGTGCAATGTTCTCCCCAGAAAATTTTAGCAGGTGGGTGGAAAGATAAAATAGCCGTGCGGACAAAAATTAAAAATAACTAAAGCATTATGTAGTGATGTCCAGTTTTTCGTGAATTCATCCAAACGCTCACCATAATCAGCCAGGCGGTGCACCCTTTGAAAAGGGTCTGTGGAGAATCCTGCAGAGGTTAGTGAGCTGCCGTTATTAATAAAAAGACATGCAATTCCCGTGGTTAGTGAGCTCTCAGTTGGCGCTCCATGGCATTCCAAATGTGTTCAATAGGATTAATATTCGGTGAGTGAAGAGACCAGGACATCAATGGAATTCACCAGCATGTTCTTCAAATCACTGTAGGACATTCTGGCCTTGTGATAAGGAGCGTTATCCTGCTGGAATAATCCATCTCCGGTGGGAAAATAGAAGCCATGAAAGAGTGTAACTGGTCAGCAAGGGTGTTCAGATAGTTCACAGCTATCATAATAACCACTGGTCCCAAAGACGCCGTCCCCAAAGCATAATATCTCCACCATCTGCCTTTTGTGTGGATAAACTGTTCACCTGAAAGAAGCGTACTTTGACACGGCCATCGTGATCCATCGGACCAGGCAACTCTTCTCCATTGTTTCATGGTCCGATCACGAGATTCCCCGTCAGCAACAGTGCGCTCAGATACAATTATATATGAACTGCATTGTAATCGGCTGCACTGGCAATCTCCAAAGTCCGCATTCGTTGAACAGTCGTGGACGTCCAACGCCTCGGTGTCTACTACCGTTTCCACAGTCCTTCTTCCAGTTTTTATTAAGTACTAACAACGGCTGTTCGCAACACCTGACGGGTCGGTGTCATTTCTGAGATACTCGTCCCTACCTTTCGCGCCATCATGATCTGACCTATATCAAAGTCGCTTAAATCAGCAGCCTTCCCCATTATACACGCACATCTAGTGGACAAAGTGATGCTTCACCACTCCCGGAAGCAGTTAAATACCATTCGCACATTATCACGCGCTATTTACGTCAATCCGATGAGTGCATTCTCATAGGGTACGGTCGTCATAATAGTGTACATGATGAATGTATGCGCAAGCTCACGCTCTCACACACATCAGCTAACAAATGGGTAAAAACGTAGTTTATATGTAATTTCGTTTATAATCATGTAAAAATACATCTTCCAAACAAATTCCACGATTAATTCGGTGAATACCAACATAGCCATTCCAAGAGGCTTTCAAATGACAAGTTGCAATACATCATGCAAATTACCAAAATTAGCATAAAACTCGTTTCCAAAACCAAGTGGTTAGAATTCGGCGAAGTGCTCGAGAACAAAAGGGCTCCTTCCGTTTCGTGGAAGCATTCGAACAGGCGGCTATCCATTTATCAAGCCCTCATCTCTTCTCGGTCGGCCAACAGATTTGCAGGCGATTTCAATCATAAATCAATACACGATACACAGCAGACGAGAGAGAGAGAGAGAGAGAGAGAGAGAGAGAGAGAGGAGCGCCAAATGGGTAAAATATATGTGCCTCATAAAGATAACGCCTGACAGCCCTACTTTCCCGGAGGAAAACTTTTTCACTGAATCACCATCAAGAAACTTTACAAAATGATACTATGACAAAGGCAAACTTCAATTTATCAATTGAGACAATGTGTTTCCGCATGCATTACAAGTACCGGATGGGCTTGATAAATTCGCGAAATCTGTCTTTATGATAAGACCATTATCTTAACGCGTGGTCGGCGTTAACGAAATCATAAAGAAAGCAATGAAAGACACGAATTCTTTCGACATATTTTTTTTCAGGAACAACAAATTCAATAGAAACACTTAAAACCCTCTGAATGTACATGATTTGCAATACTTGACAATTGCTAAGAACATATGAGTTCTGCTCTGGAAGATATTCATACCAGGCACGCGGATTCAGAAAAAACACTGAAGAGGGCGCTGTTGTGCAATTTGAATAATTTGAAGTATTGTATCAGTTGTGGTCAGACGAACTCAGCAGCAGTGGAGCGTTAAGGCGAATTCGCGTCAAAGGTGATGGAGAAAGGTACTGTAAATTTTCAGCCTGCATAGAACGTATTGACTGCAGAAACCGTCAAAGACGTCATCTGATTAAGATAGTGGACGAGCTGCTGGACAGCTCGAGGCAGGGAAAAGTGGGTGTAGCCAAAAGTGTCGTTTCTCCTTTGAAAAGTGCTGCTGAAACTAGAGGATGTGTTTGCGTGTGCTTCCTTGTACTTGTTGGGCTTGCGTCGAGCTTGTATCTTACTTCCAAATCTGACCCAAGCTTTTTTTGTATTTTACACACTTGTAACTAATACACAGTTTAGTATTATAATCTCGTGTTCCATCGACAGAAGATTTTAGAGTAGAATGGTGTAAAAAGAATCGTGCTTGGAGCGACCAGAAGTAGTCCAGGGTGATGTTCTCCGACAAGAACATTAGTCAGAGCGATTCTGTACATCAGCTGATCTGGCGCGAACGGAGAGCTCTTGAAGTGGAATGTTTTGACCACGAAGTCTTCGTTTGGACTTGTATTATGTATGCATAATCCCAGTACACAACTTCAAATCTTTACAACAGACGTTCGTTTCTTCCGTGGAGAAGTCGGTCCAGACTTTGTCTTCATGGACGATAATATCATTCCACACAGAGAGGTGGGATATCTGATTCAGGAAAGTGAAGATATTGAGCGTTTGCAGTGGCCCGCATATTCTCCGGACCGGAGTCCTAAAGGACATGCCTGTGTTACTCTTGGTAGACGAATGGAACAAAGAAATCCCCTCCCCGAACGCTGGAGGAACTAAACACTGTCTTAAAGAACGTAAACACACTATGGTAATGAAAGTAACTTTTAAAATCAAACATAAACTTCAAATTACTGAGAAATACATGAATTATGCCAAGGGAAATGCAAAAATTGTAAGATTTTTGAGTCAATTTCTTCGCCATAACTCTAAGTAAATTAACCTATGGCAATTCCTTTTCTTACGGAAACTTAAGATCTCGAATGGTTTTTGTTCGCCGATGCACAGACAAACAGATATAAGAACGGTAAGGTGCACAGAGACAGATATATGCACCCTATAAGCCTTTCTTTACTGTCAAACATTCGTGACACTGATTTCATTCAAATTCTTACAAGTTATCAATTATATTACAATAGAAATATCATTGTGAACTTAGACGTGTGCCAGGTTGTACCAGGCAATTCTTTGTTTATATGTGGAAATATTTAGACATAATACCTCTGTATGGGGGGAAAGACTATGAAAGCCACGGGTTCAAAAATGAAGCGTGCTAAAGGCTGGGTTTTGCCATTTTCTGCAAAAAATGTTCGCGCAAAAATGAGTGGTCCTACCAAGGCAAGCTCTAAAATGGAACTACTCTAAAAGTTTATTTGGCATTGAAAACTGATCAGTGACTTAACTTTTGGTAATGGCTCGTATAAATAGTTCCAGGATGACAAACCTTTTACAAGTATGAAGATACGATTCACATGTGCATAATATTCTTAATAATGGATATTCTGCTCAATAAGCTGTATCCAGAAATAAACTGACAAAAAATAAAATTTCACTCTTGTAAAAATAGCGTGGCCACGTGCACGTGCGCTAATGAATTAGCATGCACCTCGTGCTAATAGATCTGCATACATAAATTTTTTCCATGAAAAGTGGGGCGCTATGAAAATAAACTCTTCACAAAAAGGATTTTCCAATACTAGAATAAAGATCATTGCTTCGGCGATAAGAAGAATAAAACTGTAAAACATTTCGTTGAAGAAGGCAAATCGCAATAGCTTATCCGTCAAACAATAGGATAATTGAGTGGCCATTGTGCAGATTCACAACTTAGTATGAAGAAATTGACTGTGAAGGACATCAATGTCCATAAGTTGGACATTCCAGACAGGGTTAAGAGAGCCGCCCTAAATTCAAAAACAACTGTTCGCAATCTCTAAGAAAAAAAAAAGCAGCAAGTTTTGATAAATGATGATAAGATATACTTCCCTACGATCTAACAGATATACCAGGAAGAGACTTTTACCACACAATGGATCCGTCCCAACTGACGCATGACCAACAGTTCGATTTCCATATAAATTTAGGAAGAGGACTTAATCTGGCAAACCATGGAAGTGGAAATGTATCGGTATCATTTTATGCAGAAGGGACCATGAACGCCGGAATGTATCTGAAGGAATGAAAAAACTGAAGATTGATTGCTTTCTTCCTTCGTCAACATCAGCTTGATGTAATTTGTTATGGTCCGACTTGGCAAGCGCCCATTACTTTCGAAATCTGGTTGACTAACTGGACTCCATACACCTGGATTATGTGCATAGGAATACTAACGCACCAAATGTCCCACAAACAAGGGGGACTGAAGAATTCTAGTGGCTAAGCAAAATTGAGTATTCTGCCAAGACAATGGAGCCCTAAACAATATAAGCTTTCCGAAATAACTAGACCAGGATTAGCAAAAGGGTTGCGAAAACCCATGGCAAGTCAATTAGGAAGAGGGCATGGAGAATGCTTCACATAAGCTGTCGAGGATTCAATCTGCTCTGTCAAGCACAAATAATAACTGGATCTGTTAGAGAACTTTCCTATAAAATTTCATTGAATTCCTTTAAAAAGTTTGTCAATTTACTTTCCGAACACGACTTAATAGCTTTTTACTACAAATTTTACATTTTACATCATTTAATTACAATCCTAAATTCCATACATTTTGGATATTTTGTTGATCAAAACGTTTAAGTACTTTTCAAAAGCATTTTCACTTCCAGTTAAAATGTGATACTAACTCCCTGAATCCCCTTCTCATAACTCAAAGAAGGTTAAGTTTTTAAACGGTGGCGCTTAAATTAGCACACGATCACGTCAAATTGATTTCGCGTCTAATCAATACGGTTCGGTGGCTTCATCAGTTGCGGTTGCGAGGGGAACGCACTCACACGCCACGTGAAAGCAGCTTCGTCGTCTTCGGAATGAATATACACATCAAATTCGAAGATAATATCATTAGCAACGGATGTTAAGTGGATCCCAGAAATGTAAAAGATGAATGGAGGAAGGACGATGATTTTGGAACGCAAATAGTGAAAGAAGCAGAAAATTTTCGAAAGCAGCGGTTATCTTTGTGCTCAAATTATTAATTTGAAAGTTTATCGAAAATGTTTTAGAATTCCACCGGAACTTCTACAAAGAGCTTTTACCGAGTATGTATCCTACACGCTAGTATATTATTGCTTTTCCATAAATAGCAACGGAAAAACAAACAAATCTTGTAAACATTCCCAGGAGGAGCTTTAGCAGTAGTAGTTTTAAATTTGTTGAATATACAGGGTATTCCAAAATGATATATACAACTTTGATCACGCATATTTCAGAAATGGGGATAGATAGAAAAGTGCGCTTTGTGGCGTAATGTTCACATACATGTAAGGTTTTAGTAGTCGTTTAACAGAGGTCAATGTGTGCGCCTTGTGTATTACGCAGGATATTTAAGCGATGTTCCAGTTGCTCCCATGTCCGGCCTAGCATGTCCTCATTAACGTTTGCCATAGCTGCTGTGATGCGAGCTCCCAGTTCTTGCAGGTCCCGCACCGGACTATGGTAGACAGTATCCTTCACGAAGCCCCAAAGAAAAAAATGTAATGGGATTATGTCTGGAGATTTGTCCTCCTCTGCCAATCCAGCGATCTGGAAATGTCGTCCAAACCTTTCCTAACGATCAAGGCCCTGCTGCAACATGATGTCAGGTTGCAGTTCTTCGACCTGTGAAAATGCAACTGTTCCAATATGTCCAGAAAAACAGTGGAAGTTATTGAGGCCTCTGCAAAGAAAAACGGTCCCACCAGACGATCATTTATCAGACCACACGGCACGTTTACCTTTGGGCTGTCGTGCACAATTTTAAAAAACAAACAAACAAAATTCTATCTCATTATTATGAAACGTTTTGGCGATTTCGATATAACCTTAAGATAAGGAAAATAGCCTGCTTATGCGAACGAGGCTTGGATGAGGCTTCGGTTTCCTTATCGAGAGATGGCAAGACATGGGCAACGTTTTATCGACAACAGATGGTACGATCAGGATGGGTGCGTCATTGCAAGGAGAGTTTTCCGAAAGGATTCATGGTGGTTGCTGGGTACAGCTATAATGTACGTCTGTCCATCAAAAGGTGGGATCTAAAGCAAAGATAAATGCTGCCTACTATGAAGAAAATGTCTTGGAACACAAATGTAGTAACGAATCCCACGGTTATATGACACTAGGACGAAGGACTGTATAATCCACTAGGACAAAGCGTCTAGCCACACTGGTAAATCGACTACCCAGTACTGTGCTCGAACGGAACAGGAAAATGGGATTAAGGTTATCCCATTCTCAGGCATTCCTGTCAAGTAAAGCATATATTATTTCTTTTATCGTAGTGTTATTTCATCTAAGGACTGCAGTGAAAAAAAAATGAAAATATAACTTATGGGATTATTATATTTATTTTAATTGCTTGCACTAACTTCTTTTTTCAGTTTTAGTTAATAAAATATGCAACTTATTAATACTGTTCTTGCATTAGTTTTCAACTTTTCTTTTTAAATGTTGGACATAAGTTCTAACACACACTTTCCACACTCTCGAACTGGTGGCGCCACCACGCGAAATTTTACATGAACTAAAAAGGTAACTCATCTATAAATTCGAATTTTACTCATACAGTAAGTTCCAATAAAGTTAGACCACTTAGTTTGTTAAAGACAACGTAGAGGAACAACACAACGAACACTTAGTTTGAAGTTAAATTTATTTACCATTTGAAATATGTTTGATTATTTTACATCGTATCAACTGCAAAACGCATGTAAAAACATCATCCTATAAATTTAAAAATATTACAATGATTAAACAAAGGGTCACATTATCCATTAATCATAGATCACCGAGTCAGTGGTACCAAAAATCAAAGACCACTTGCCTAATATTGAATAGTATCGCCCTTCGCTTGTATTACAGCACGGAGGCGATCAGGCATGATTGCAACAAGCTTCATGCTTTCTTCTGTGATATATGGCTCCATATTTCAAGCACAGGCCGTTTCAACCCTTCTATGGTTCGAGGGCGCAGTTTTCGAAGTTTTTGCTTCATTTGCCCCACAGATTTTCTATTGGTGACATATCAGGATTATGGTCTGGCCAAGGCTGAACTTCAATCACCTGATTATTTAACCACTCCTTTGTTTTTCGGCTGGTATGAGAGGGAGCTTCAACTTGTTGGAAGATATAATCGCCATCAGGTCGGAGTTTCTCAATGGATAGAAGCAAATATTCTTCAAGGAGATTAATATAAGCATCAGAATTGACATTTTTGTCCAAAATGGCAATTTTGCCAACTCCATTAGAGTTCATGAATCCTCACACCATAACAGAAGCAGGAAATATCACAAACGATTCATAAGGCCTGGACGGTTTGCTTCAATCTTGGTTCGAATGAATATTTTTTGTAATCATTTGGTGCAAGCTCAAATCGGGATTCATCAGACCATATCACCTGGTCTCAAATATACGATGGCCAAATCTGATGCTCATTTGCCCACTCTAGGCGTCGTTTCTTTTGGGAAGTTGTGAGTAGTGGTTTCATACGCGTAGATTAAATCCAAACTACATTTCCATTGCAGTATTCATTGATACAATGTGTTCCATTCTCAAGTTAATTCAGAAGAACTTGCATGCCGGCTTTTAATTTATCATCAGACGCATTTGTTTTTCTTTTTCTTCCAGATGCTTTTCTAGGCATCACATCACCAGTTTCTCGTTTAGGCTGTATAATCTAGTGGATTGTTGTCTTAGGTATATGCAAATCGCAACTTATTTGGCGATCAGATAAACCTGAATTATGATGTTTATCGAGAATGATCTTTTGAATTTCATCTGGGTGCATACGTCCTCAAGACATGTTGCTAGCGTTTGCAAAGTTAGCACTCAACAAATATTTACACGTTCCTGATTTACATGTCATTTAACCTGAAAGCTTGTTCCAACAATAAGAGACATTTGAATACATTTGCAGGCGAGTGGCCTATGATTTCTGGTACCACTGAATCGGTGGTCTGTTTCTTTTATTTATCGGACGAAGTTTTTACATGCGTTTTGCAGATGATACGATGTATAATAGTCATGTTTATTTCAAATGGCAAATAAATTTAACTTAAAACTAAGTGTTCGTTGTGTTGTTCCTCTACGTGGTCTAACTTTATTGGAACTTACTATATAAGTTACACAATTTGAAACGAAAAAGGCAAATGTCGGAACGCTTTCATTTACTTTCTGGTATCTGTGGAATCAGCCTGCGAGAACGTCTTAAAATCGTCTTCCCACGTGAAAGAATAAGAGAGAAGCGCGAGATGACCGCGAAGGAACACTTCCCAGATTTCTGCCTGTGTTCCATATGGGGATACAAAAACTCAAATAGAGGTTCTTCCTTAAATAACAACACGACAAGAAGTATCAAATTGAAAGCACCATGCTCAAAACACCGAAAGTCTAACCCTTGATTCCTTGGACTACGTTGCTCCTTCCGTGAACACACCACCTTTTTCCCTCCCTGAAACAGGTGCGCTCTTCACGAAATTAAAATGCCACGATCGAAATTAATTAATTTTAACCACTCCATGTTTCATTGCTCCAGAAGGGGAGAGAGAAGGAAAGGGGGTTACCAAGGAAATTTTATCCTCATCACTCTTCGGCCTTTTAGATTAATGTGGCCAAAACGCGAAAGCACTAGGTCATTTCACCAAGAAAAAGGAAGGAGAAAATTTTTTCACTCTATTAAGGTTAATTAATTTGACTACCATGAAACTTTTAAATTAAATTTTTTTTCATTTTTTTTTTGGCAGCACATGAAATAAGGCAACTACTCTGGAGTAACATTTCACTATTTAGTAATAATCACTATGTAATATTTTACATAAGTGCCGCTCGATAAAATTTAATAAGCAAATTAAAAAAAATGAAATATCACATCCATGCTGTACCTTGATTAAGGCGCATATATTAATGATGAAAAAATCGAATAAAAGTTTTAAACCATTAGTCATCGAAAGTAAAATTTAAGGGTTGACTTAACGATTCCCTGATTGTGCGTTAAGTTAATGGCCTCCTTTTGATAATCATTTTAAAACTGGCTGCTATATTGCTACAAACAACTATAAGACGTTAAGCTAGTTATTCTTTTCATTTTCTCAACAATTACAGGAACGTTTTTATTGCTTTTTTTTACAAGCTCTTCACAGGGTTCAATAATGAAAAAATGGAATATCGTAGGAACGGAAAAAGATTTTTGTTTCAAATTTTCAGATTTACACATGAGAATAAAGGAAATTAAAAGATGTTTTTCTCAAAATATTTGTCATTTGAAGTCCTCGATAACCCGCTTGAGTGGGTCTATTGAAACCAACCTCAACACAAAGTTTTATCGCTGTTTTCAACCCTTTGGCTTTTGGTCGATTTCTGTAGATTTTACCATTAACATAGCCCCATAAGAAGAAGTCGAGTAAATATCTAGAAAAATACTTGACGAATTTTCCTCAAACTTCAGATGTGTGACGAGCATGTTATACCTCATATACATGTATTTCAGCGAAGGTTTTGTCCCGAAAGCAAATAGGATAGATAGGCAGCAAATAGGCAAATATGATGGACTGTTGTGGAGTTGTGAACAAAAGGTCAGAAGAACTAGTTCAGTGAGTGGTAACGGTTGTATGATATTCAGTCAAATAATGCGGAGCCTTAACGTACCGAAGTTAGTACATGCGCCCTAACGACATGTCTACGGAGTGCGACTTTTTTTCCCCAAACCAATTTTGCCAATGACGTCATCACAAAAATGGTGATCGCTAAAATCTGGTGTAAATAAATTGGAATGGTGGAATATTTAGGCCTGGTGTAAATGAAAAGAAAAAATGAATTATTTTCTGTTTTGGTGGGGCGCGGAAGAGGGTGGGGGTAACACTTAAAAACTTTATCACCTAAATGGCCCATCAGAACCATACAAATTATTTACAAAAATTATTCCGCTCAATGCGAGGAGCCCGAACATGTCGAATTTTTTGATTCGGTTCGCTGGTATGAATGCTATGACCATTTTTTTTCATTTTCAGAAAAAATTAATACCTCTAAAAATAGGAGATATTTAGAGAAATTTAAAAATATAAATTTAAACTCATATATAGTTTAATAGATCAAAATAATGTATGAGTAATTCATAATAAGAAATTAGATCGGCGAAGAAAGCATGACTCAACCTTTTATACTTTGGATAATAAGAGTTTCCAAACTATTGCATTCAGCGGTAGCTCAAAAAAGATATTCATTTTATGATTATAATTGTTGGTAAAGCCCTTTTAGAAATATTAATTTTTTTTTAACAATAAAGAAGCTGTAGCGTTCATATCAGCGAACGAAAGTCAATAAATTCGACATGAAAAGTACGGACGGACTCCTCTAACCGAGATTAATAACTTTTGGGTAAAAATTCCTGAAGTGGGCCCCTCAAAAACAAACATGACATGAAATTTAAAACTTTTTAGTAATTTGATAGTACCTAATGGCGTATTAAAACTTCCAAACTTCAGGAATTCTTACCCTTTTGTTAATGAATTGCTTAGCTCTGATTAGTCAATTTTGAGTTATAACGGTGTTTTTATGAACCCCGAAAAATAATTTTTCATTTTTTTTCCTTTTTTTTATGACATAGTGGGAACCTACACGGGTGTATCATTCCACCGTTTCAATTTACTTTTTAAAGATTTCAACATATCTTCTCGAATCATGAGTTTTTAAGTTGATTTCAGAGAGAAAAAAATTTTGAGTTGAGGAAATTTTTATATTTTCCTTCTGTAGCGTGGTTGATTGAATTTAGCCATGTGCACGTAGAAAGTTGTAGTGCCGTAAAAAGCTACGCCAGGTTTAACGATCGCCAATTCTGGTGTGATGTCTTGGCAAAATGGTTTGGGGTGGGGGGGGAGTCTTCTGCGGGGTTGATGTAATACCACTAGGGTTGTCAATATTACCGGATTTCGTATTACCGGTAATATTGGTAATAAAAACTATCAAGAATTATATATTTAAATTTATTGCAATTTTAATACTACTACTAAGAAAATAAAAGTATTTTTAAATTTTAATATATTTCATTTTTATTATTAATTATAAAATGCAACGTATTTATATTTGTATTGCAACTTTTGAACATTAAAATAAACTCTTAAGAAACGTTAACTCTTAACAGTGGGAGGAGGAAGAGGGGCAGCTAAGCAGGAAAAAAGGGAAAGAGTCCAGGAAGCTTTCATTTATTGATAAAAAAAAAAGTTACAGAAAAAAGCACATCCGCGGAAGATTCTCATTTATTATTTATTTAATTTTTACGCGTCGTATTACAGCATAGATGCCAGATCAATATGAGCACGGCTGCATCAAAAGAAAATCTACAAAACATTGCTAATCATATTTTTTACAAGACAATTATAACCATTATAAGAATGAAAACCATTACCATTATTTCACTTCAGAAAATATTGAAAAATCGAATCAAAAGCCGAAACAAAGAATGGTAATAAAATCTATACATTAGAGAAAAATGGTCATTTCTAAGACGAAAAGAAGGCACCTTAAAATTAATATAAGATCAAAGTATAGAACCTCTTACAAGGTTAAAATCAAATCGAATCTCTTGACATATTTAAGACCTTCTAAACTCGACTTATTTTGACATTTTAGAAAAAGAGTAAAGTTGTTCCGACTCAATTTTAAAATATCGTAAAAAAAGGCCACACACAAATGAAACGTAAAAGAGATTGTAAATGAGTCGACACACAACTAGTCTAACAAGGGGACATTACCTCGGAATTTTAGTTTAATACGAGAATTCGTGTAGTTGTAGTGTACCTTTAGGATGTTAATATACATAAATATTAAGGCGCACTATTCAGCCAATTTTGAAAAAAGACGGTTTAAAGTTTCGAGCACGCTGCCGTCTGAGTTATCGGATCACTTACAATCAAGGAGGAAAACTTTCCCTTATGGAATATTCAGATTTCCCAATTCCTGCAAGGTTTTCGAAAAGACAGGGTGTACTCCGACTTTTGACTCACCCTGTATTATAATGAATTTTTATTATCAGTAAGTGGCAGATAAATTGCCCGCTTCAGCAAATGTTTTAGACTAAACGAAAGGATTGCAACGTCTTTATTTATCTAGTGTACACGGGTCTTTCTTTATTGAAAAATTTCTGCTATGAGTCAAAACTTGATGATCAGACGACTGGGTCGGCAGGTTTATCACTAAAGCGAGGTTGCTATGCTAGAAGCGCCACTATCGTCATCATAGATCCCAACCTAATCGAAGGTTTAATACAAGGAAGAAAATATTTTCCTATAGTAAATATGACCGACAGTTGAGTTGGTGACATCTACCATTACACGTTGCCACGTCTAACAACAATCTTTAATAATAATTCATTTAAGAGTCATCTACAGAACAGCGCGCTAATCGATACCACATGTTGCGAGGAGACAGAATCGATTAAAAAGTTAATTTTTATGTCCACCGTGATAAAAGTTTAATTAACTATGTTCTAAGCATTTTTACGTACTTCCAAAAAATCAACTAATTAATAGCATAATTGACTTCACGCTTGATACTTATTTGTTCATGCATCGTCATATAGCTTTTTTAAATTGTTTTCTTTACTGCACTACTTCGATTCACAAAACTTAAATCTCGACCTTAATCCTTACTACATGAGGCTTTGTTCCTTATTTTTGCTTCTGTGATAGGCGATCGATAAGCAGCTCTACCGCCGCCAGCTCCGACGAAAACTTTCCTCTTCTCCTCTCTATTCTTAACAAGCCGAGATATTCTTGGTTATAAAAATACGCTTTTTGAGACGTCTCAATTAACCTTGTAAAAATTCTATTACGTTCAAAGAATAATAATTAACTGCCTTCAGAATAATTAATTAAGAAAAGGATAAGGCTGTATCTAATTTTTAAGGACCTGAAAAAAATTCTAACGTTCAATTTAGTTCATGCCCCTACATTTTTCTTTCCTATACAGTATATTCACTATCTACCAAAAAGTAATTGGACATCCTCTGACAGTAGATTAATGGACTCGCACGGTGATCATGTGACTTAAAAAAGCTGCAGATGTGCTACATACCATTGTAAAAGAAATGACGCATGGGATAGAGATTTTGGAATTCGATAAGGGGGTAATAGGGGGATGCCACCTCAGTGGACTGTCCAACAGGGAAATTGCTTCTAATTTAAAGATGCCGAAATCAACTGTGGCATTCATCCTGAGCAAGTTAAGATGGAGGGAGAATGCTTAACGTTCCTATTGCATAATCATGCTTCGAAATCTCGGAGTGATTTATGCACAACTTATATTTTTAAAATTAAAGATTAATTGGGGCATTTGTCGTATAAACATTACACAAAATTCCACAGTGTGGTCATCTATTATGAAACTCTTAAATATCTCTAGACAAAGTGAAAATAGTTTTAACAGACAAAAAAAACGGTTTATTTTATTATAAAGTTAAAGTTTTATTTATTTATTTTTTAAATAATTGCTAAAAAATAACATTTCTTCTATTTTGTCCTTAGCAACTATTCGAGTTCTCATTATCATCTCTACCGAATTGTCGGAATCTCTTAGAAACCTTTGGGGGAGTGTGTTGGATACGACTTCACTGGGTGGAACCATCTCAGGGGAGGCGACCTACAAAGTTTATCTATAAAATCTTCGGTCCAATTGGACGCACTGTTGTTTTCTTTGGTAATGAACTCATCCAATTTTTTTGAATAAAATGCTTAGGAACTCACAAGAGAACCATCCGAATCTGTATCTCACAGTTTCACATCAAATTGAAGTATGTTAATCACCTAGAGCTACTTCTAAAATAAGAAATCGCTATATTCAAAATAAATCGCGAAAACGAAAAAATTTGCGCGCACATCGCCTTAGAAGACTCCATTGTTACAAACATATTTGAATTATGGTTTTAGTGACACCTTAAGAATTTTACATTTGACAAATTAGCAGAATGGTCAGGGATGTGATTAAATACAACTATTATCTACCTGCTTTATATAAGGTGATATGGTGATGATGACAGTTTAGTATACCAACTTGATTGATACCGACCTTAGTGATGCCGTTCCTTCTTCTTTAATAAGATCAATTTTACTCTCAATTTTAAACAGAAGAAGAATCAACTTAGACCTCAAAGCATATCATCCTATTTTAGTTTTAATTATCGTCTGAATAATTATATCTAGTCTACTTGAATATCTTGACAATATTTCTTCGGCCTTCAACTCAAATCTCCTGAGTAAAACTATCTCACTTTTCATTGTTTTTAATTAACATATCAATTCACTGTGCGGAATAAGCAAATAGATTAAGAGTGTTGCCTGATGGAAGGATTATTTATGAGATGTATCAGTGAATAATTAAAAATTTGGACCCAAAAGGCCGAAATCCCGAGAGTAATGCCGCAATCATTTCGGTCAAAAAATACTGAGTCAAGGCGATATAAAGTTCATGTTATCGCGAAACTTGTGTTATTTTCTTACTTTTATAGATTTTTCCACACAACTTAACGATTTTTGATTTTTAAAGTACTGGATTAAAATGTACCATTCAAAAACTTCCTGTTCAGTTTGTAGAAAACTTAATTAGAAATTATTTGATCAAATCTGATATACTTGTATACAGGCTGTCCCGTAATGAGTGAACGAAAATTTGAGGGATGATAGCTGGGGTTATGACCTACCAAAAAATCAAAATATGACCTTAGTAGAAACCTCAGAGTTTTTGTGAAAATCTCCACCGTGCTTAATTTTTTACATTGCTGCAGCCACAAACCTCATTCGTTTGTACTTATTTTTTACTGCATACTCTTGAAGAACTATCTCGCCTAAATTACACATCAGTTTATGAAAATATTACCAGATAACTGAGGAAAAAAAATATTTCTAAATTTAACCACTGAATTTAATTTTACCTCCATTGATGAATATATAAATTCACTTATTAAAAATACGTGTATATAATAGAGATTCTAAAATGGTGTAATACTTGTGGTTGTTTTCAACAATAAACGAGATATTACTAGTTAAATTCAGTGGTAAAATTTAGAAATATATTTGAATACTAACCAGCATGTATCACGATGTTGAATGCAATTGAATGTGAATTTAAACAGTGTGCTAAACTGCCATCAACTTGAAACCTGATGAATGTTCAAGAATCTTAATCCTAGAAGAGTCAGTTTTTGCACAGCATAACTGAAAATTCCTCGTTATTTGAACGCCCCATCTACCAATGGAATTCAATCAATTTTAATGGTATACATATTTATATGTACCCTATTATTCCTCCAAATTTCATAGAACATGAATTATTAAGTTGTTGATCTTGGTGGCGGCATTTTTATTTCTGTTCATATCTCAGTTATCGTTCAAATTCGGACGCACGTTCATATGAACTTTTTTTTTTTGCTTAGAATCACTCATACTACCATTTACCAATTTTTCGTTCACTCATTAGGGGACACTCTGTATATCTTAGGACTGGACTGACCTCTGTAACTCCGATCACTATAACTTTGACCAATACAAACGAAACTAAATACCGATGCAGGACATTCTCATAGCAACCTACGTACCACATTTATGCCGAAGGATGTTAAAAATACTTCTGAAGGAGACGGGCATAGTCAAACCAATAAGTAGCCCCATTCTTCCACTATTTAATAAACACGAGGGCAGTCCGATAATAAAGATACACACAAAAGTTATGAGAACACATTTATTTGGAAAAATTTGAAACTCAAACTACAAAAAGTACACGGTAATGTTCGTTTTACAACGTAGTCACGTTTGCATTAAGGCATTTATCCCGGCATGCTGTCACGATAACTGTTCTTTTCCAAATTTGATAAGTAGTCTATCATGATTTCATGCATTGTGCTCTTGAGAATGCTAGTTTGTTGAGCAATTTTACGCACTTTGATCCTTCAGACCTCGGTCTTTATCTTCGTTCCTCTGGATCCTCATGCAGTTCAGAACGCCCATCTGTGAATTTTCTGCACCAAACAGACACTTCTTTTCGACTCAAAACATTCTCCCCATAAACGTTCAATAATCTGCGATGAATCTCACTCTGGTTCACTCCTTCTACCTGAAGAAAACGGATAATCGCATTCATCTCAATTTTGGAATAATTTTCAATTACATTGCTCATTTTGTCCACTTGCTGCACCCAAATTAGTGAACGGAGTATAACGATACGCACTTTACCACTAGCACAGCTCAAGAGACAACGTCATATCACGCGCTTTAGAAAATTGTCGGCGCAACCATCTGTACCTTTAGTTAATATCGGACCGCTCTCGTAAGTAATCTAGAGAACCAGAAATCGCAGCTCTTTCCTATTATGTAATTTATATATCCGCATAATTTAAATTAAGCTTTAAAGTGTTTATCGTACCCTTTACAGCTGCTAGCCCTTTCGTTTATAGGCTAGCGAAAGATCAACACATTCATCGGAAATGATTTTTTTTTTCTCTTTCAATGAAAATGCAGCGCCAAACATGCAAAGTGCCCACGCATTATAGATATTCTAATGAAAAAAATTACAATTTTCTTCATGAATAAAAATAATTATTTCTCAGGTTCACAATCTTCTTATACCTGATTATTCAACAGAACTATCGTTATATACGCGCAGTGCTCCTTATAGAAAGTAGTCCGTTTGATAATAAGGTTTTGAGAACCTAAGAGAGGGTTCTTAATTGAGAATTAAGCAAGAATTTTAAACAAAATTTAATTTCAAATCATTCTTTTGCTGTACTTGAGAAATTGTCCATGCAAATTTAGCAGAAGGGGAATGGCGACCACTTGATGAACTAGTGAAAGATTGGCTAATCAAACGATTAAAATAATAATAAAAAAAATTATTTTTCTTGTTCCCGAAAATTATTTTATTAGGAACTGAATGATATAATCGAACTCATCGATACCTATAAATATCGATGCCTTCACAAGCAATTTCCAGTAACTTTATTAAATTTCTTGCTGTATTATAATATCCTCTCAATTTCTAAAAAAGTAAGGGAAGGAGGGAAGCGTATGCTGGACAAATTTAGCTAATAGCTCTAAAGCATTCTGCTATTTCGACACTTACATAGAAATTGCCTCCCTTTAGGTGTGAGAAATTCATTATTAACTTGCCTGGGGTTGAGTAACCGGAGGAACGAATTTAATCAATTCCGTAAACCAAGATCTAGTGATGTTATTATGTTTGTTGCATCAACCCTTCGGGGACCTTAATAAAGGATACAGGAACCGCTGATTAACTTACAACTACGTCCACCTACGCTAGCCGCCGTTTTACATTTCCTTGAACTATTTCAAAATCGCATAAATAACGCATTTTTAATCAAATAAAAATTCCATTCTGTAAAGATGAGCATTCATTCCTTATCTCATTGTTGGTTAGCGCAGTTACTAATTTGTATCTATTTTTGGTACAGAGATTTAATATTTCCAGTGTAAGATTATTATTTCGTGTTTTTTTGCAATCTCAATATTGTAATTTATAATATCTTTTTTGGTTTTTATTATTAATTTTATTTAATTTTATTTTTACATTAAATTAAGGAAGTTTTATATTGTATGTTTTATTCAATATTATAAACTTCAGTGTCCTTTTTAAATCATCTCCACATCGATTACTAATTTGTCTATCCCTTTAGACTCGATGCATAAGAGGCGGTAAGGAGGTTATGAGGTCAGATGCGTGGTCAATTTTATTTTTGAAATTCTATTTACCTGCTCCTCTATGGCATTTGGCCTGCGTGGAACAGTTTGTGGCGTCATTATTAAGCAGCGGAAGAATGGAGCTTAGTTTTACAATAGTTTTACAATGTCCCCTTCATAATTTCTGTATATTTTGACATAGAAAGTTGAAGTTCGGAATGTAGCTTACTGTGGGCATGTCCTCCTTCACTATTTAGTTTGATTGGCACGCTGGTATCGGAGTTACGGGGGTGGGAGTAAGAGGGGACCATCTGGTCTATATGGTAAAGGAGTGAAATTCGGTACGCAGATTTCTCTACGCAAGATATGGCATGTGATATGTCATTCGATCGGGAATGATGAGAAACCAAAGGAGATAGAGCTCGTTTACATTTTCTAAATACTAGAGTCGAGAAAATATTTTTTTTATATAAAAACGAGGATTAAAAAGTGCGGATAAAAGGGATAAAATATAAATGAACTCAGGACTTTCCTATACTCTCCTCGGGGGGATTAATTTCTTATTTGTAATGCCGATTGTTATGGTTATCTTTTGCAATTGAGACATGAAGCAGCAGCATCAGGAATGCAATAAACAAAGACCAGTCCCAAAACAAAGCATTTCTTGAGCACAGACCATGGTTTACGTCATCATTGTGACATTACACCCTTGTGCAAAGCATGTTTTCGGAGACATTTTTCATGACATTTACTGCTTTCGAATGAATAATTGTGTCGGAAGCCTGTAGCCAATAGAAGGAATGATGCACTCGCCTCAATATATTGAAGTTCTACGAAAGAAAGTTGTTCCAGATCTGGAAAAGATGTATCGTGACGTACTGGGATATTGCAGCAGCACTTAGCCCCCTGTCATACATCGAAAGTGGTGAAGAAATTCATGACAGAGCAGCAAATACAGATACTTGATTGGTCAGGGAATTCTCCGCACATAAATCCCATTGAGAATTGGTGGGCTATGTGCAAAAGTCGCCACCGTGCTGTGGACTGTACGACTATGAAGAAGCTCATTCAGGCGCTGCTTTTCAAATACTGCTTAAAAATAGAAGAGGTGATATCCGTTACTAATATACGTATATGTGAGTTTTTTACAATAAAGTAATAAATTCATTGTTTGTTTCAAATGATTTGCACAAGGATGAAATTTCGAAACCAGGAGACAAGCTTTCAATAGGAGCGCTACTTTTGTTTTGTGCTAGTATCAAATGAAATTCTGCGTTTTTGTTTTACTTAATAACGCAGGATTATTTTTTAATAAATAATAAATCATAAACTTCATTTTCTCGTTGTAAAAACGGGCAAAAACATTCGTAACGAACTAAATTATCGATAAGTCCTGACGAGCGCATCGGTCATGACCAATCTTACCGTTGAGAATGAAGGCACAGCCTTCAAAATATTGAGTTGGAAAACAAGTTCCCGCACAATGTTTATTAATGACGAAATCCAGGAAACATTGCGGCGAAAGGCACATATCAATCTGCAATGTATCGCGCGAACACAGTCGTCCTATTTTGCGTTGAATAATGATTTCAAAGAGATCGAAATACGTATTCGCCCATTAAAACGTTTGTGGACAAGAGGTTCGTTTTTTTTGCATCAACCTTCCAACAGTATGCACAGAATCAGGAACTTGTGCAAGAGGATCGTCAGATTAGTTGGTGCGTGCATCAACAGCTAGGTTATTTTGCGCCCATAAAGGACTAATATCTTTACACAATCCAGACAATTCAACATGATTTTTATATTTTATGTATTTCGGGGACATACACAAACGTCCTTGCCCACGGCGGAATTCGAATCCACGTACTGGAAAGCCTACGCCCCAGCGCTCTCGGACACCGGCCCAGGTGAACCATTCAGTTTAAGTTAGAACATACGGCAGGAGAGACCTGTACACGTGAACAATTATGATATCAGATATCTCAAGATGCCTATCGCCAGCTTATCGAATTGATGCTTAGCGGAGTGGCCGTTTTGAGAGCTGAGAGAGTTCCTAAATCTTATTAGGTAGTTGGTCATAATGTAATACGTTCCTTCAGCAGTAGTCCATCGATTTAGACCCATTTTCAAAATTCCTAAACAAGCTGGTTAATCTCCACATTACATTATAGGGAACTTATAAGTACGCTTGAATGTGACAATCAGTCGCCTTTTCATAATGAAATTTTTATTTAAAATATCTCAAAAAACAAGAACTTACATTAATAACGTTGACCGAAAGCTTGCTCTGGTTAGAACCTTTCTTAAAGCTAGCGAATTTTAAAAAAGTGGTCGAATTATTTATTAAAAATTTTGTTTAGACATCTAACAGGTTCCAAAATAATAAGCTAGCTCATTTCGCATATCACAATATTCGGACAGTTTCATGGCTCTGATGCCGACGCTCTGAGTTTCTGCAACAGCTGTTTAAACATTTAAAATTTTATTGTTACAGAACCAAGTTCACAACAGATTTTTGCTTGCTAGACGAAGTCCTTAAATTATCTCAGTCTTTAATGTTTGGTAGCCTCGGATAGTAAAAAAAATGTTGGAATCAAATTTGGCGGCTTCAAAGAAGCGTTCCTTTAATAAAAGGACTGCCATGAAACTATATTTATGAGATGCATGAACACGGCATTTGCTTACATATATGAATTCTTAACTTCAAACTAAAAGCGACCTTTTAGTTTCTTGAAATTTTCGTATTCCTTTGATCTCACTGTTGAGGAATCTGTGTGTGAATTGATTGATTCATATTCAGCTCCATATGTTAACATTTTAAGTAAATAAAAAAAATTTTTCTATCCAGTTTGTTTACAAATTCCACGTATTTCGTGAGCAAACCGGGAGAACTTCATTTTCAGATTTCAGAAATCTGTTTGATCTGTCAACTGCAACTCGTCACCTTCAAAAGTAAAAGGCGATGGCGGAAGAAGAGGGGCTCTGTTCTCTCAAGGACGCCTCCTTCCACTCTCACCCTTTAGTATTTCCATTTTTATCTTTTACACAGTTTTTCTCATATCGTTCAAATTATTTAAAACATGGATTTAATTGAGGGAACGAAAAATCAAACTACTCATGGATACCAATGATCTCTAACATGAAAATAAATACAGGGTTACTATAAATGATTCATTCGATTTCAAAAACTGTATTTTCCAAAGTATTACACATAAAAATATAATTGATGCATGAAAAGAACTATAAGCTCACTAAGTTTGCATCGTGATATACCAGTTTGCAGCACGAGTGCAGTGTCTTTATAAAATGGCCACAAAACAGGGAAGAGTTTGTGTGTGTTGGAATATTCGAGATGCATTTTAGTGCAGCGTGCAGAAGAGAGTACAGAAAAGAATCACCATGCAAACAAAGCATTTTACGGAGGTATAGGCAGTTTAAGGACACTGGTTGTCTGGAAAAGCACCGGTCGACCAAGCGTGTTAGCTGAAACAGTGGAGAGAGTGAGGGATTACATACGTGTGTCGTGTGATCGGAGGGGTACACATAATGAGAAAATCTTGGTGAGTTCACGGTTCTTTTCATGTATCAATTATATTTTAATGTGTAATACTTTGGAAAATACAGTGTTTTGAAATCGAATGAATCATTTATAATAACCATGCATTTTAAAAATCATTAAATATATATTTGCTAAACATGTTCGATTTATTTTTACAAATTAATAGACTGGAGATTTATCAGTTTTCATCATAACCAATAAGAAAAACAGAACGGGGACATGTCGGAACACGGCCGCTAGTTAAAGCGAAGAATGGCCCTACATATGTGAAGCCACATGGCAAATACTTGAAATTTTGTGCAAAGAAGGTTAAGAAATTTAATTTGACACATAAAATGTTCATTACAACGAATAAAATTTTAAATACCATCATATCCTATATTACAAATATTTGAATGCCGACTGGCTTAAAGGACAAGAGAAAGGCATGACGACTGCGCTTAAGCTCCATCTAAAGCAAAACTGCCGCGAGGAAAAAGCGTCCGACTTGGCGAGCAACTTATTTCCTTAAAGACCTCTCACGATGTTTACAAACAAACATTAACGTCATGACGTCATATGTTCTGCGTGCGCGCGTACCCAGATAGGCAAAAGGATTGTCGCGATTGCTGTTTTTATGTGGTTTCTGGCTGGCTCGCTTTGATTGCTCGACAAAAAAAAAAAAATTGAACTTTTGTGTAAATTTGATTTGTTTTATTTTATTACGTTTTATTTGTATAATTTCTTTATAATTCTTTCAAGCTGCTGTGCAGTTGGATGTATAACTGAAAAAAAAAATGTATGTGCAACTATACAGGGTGTAAATTATCTCCTTCAAAAAAACTACACTGCGATGTAGACGAAATTCAGGCGATTAAAGTGATATAAAACACTTGGGATCGCAAATCGCAAGCAGCGCCGTAAATTGAACCTCAAACTAAGCTGAATGGCGTGGCGCTGCGTAGCACGAGCCAAATTTGGGCGACTGTGTTCGCGCGGCGCGGCCTGGCTGGTTCCCCCGCTCCCCACTACCTCATCCCGAAGAGGTCCGCCTTCCACTCCAACGTGGCGTACTCTTTCTCGTGCCGGAGTCAGTAGCACGAGCAGTACCAACCTTGCTTAATACCGATAGCATTTATCATGTTTTTCATCAAAAAGGATCGAGGAAATGAACAAATACTGGTAGTTCAATTAGCTTTTGGCGTACCGTCATTTTGTTATGTCTGTTTTATTTTTTTATTTAAAAAATTTTTTTTTACAGTAACCTCAGTGCTATTAAACAAGTTTGGTACTGCTCGTTATGAATGCTTTCAAATTTTTGTGAGTAAACATACTTGTCGTTTCGATGAGATAACTGTAGACATCAAGCCATGCCACCTCCGGCCAAAACAAGGATTGTTCTACCAAAAATTTTCCGCAATTATACGGATCAAGCAAACTGTCTCCTTTACTCAGAGTGAGTTTATGAATCTAAGCTTGTTTTTCTTCGTCCGGCAAAAGACTGAAGCATGCTTTATTAGAAGCCAGTGAACGAGCGTGGCCTATGCGTGTGGTACGATGTTTTGTCTACCAGGATGCGCGCGCCAATATAAATTAGCTACACTGCTAATGTTTTGTTCTTCAATATGTAGAAATTACCCTAAACGGCAAAAAGACATTATTTTTCGCCAAACATTAAATGAATCAATTACAAAGCACTGTCCCAAATTCTGGCGTATTTATTATTGCTCCACACTTGTATATCACATCTGATGTTCTGCTGTTCAGGTTGATGGTTGACTCATTATGGA
>JAHWFO010047224.1:1168195-1199511 GCA_023313115.1 Rhysida immarginata | reverse complement strand
GAGATATGAACAGAAATAAAAATGCCGCCGCTAAGATCAACAAGTTAATAACTCACTTTCTATAACCATAGGATAATGAAGTTTGAAGAAATAATAGGGTACATAAAATTGTGTATACCGTTAAAATTTGAACGAATTCCAACGAGTAGTTTCCGATGTTGAGTGAGTTATTAACTTGTTGATCTTACAAGGGAACCCCACACAGCCTAACCGCTTTAACAATGGAGTCCTTGTATGGCTACGTATGCTGAAATGTTTTCGTTTTCGCGGTTTATTTTGAAAGAAACACAATTTCGCACTCTCTTGTTTTGTAAGCATCTACAGTAGCTTCAGATGAATAACATATTTCAATTTGGTGGAAATCTGTGACATACATGTTCGCGGGATTCCCTTGTTAGTGGCAGCATTTTTATTTCTGTTCATATCCCAGTTATCGTTCAAATTCGGACCTATGTTCATACGAACTTTCTTGCTTAGAATCGCATATTCCATCACCTCTATCATTTTTGACTTGAAATTTGACAACACATGTATAATATCAAAAACGTAGACGCAACCAAAAAACATCTGCCATAAATTTACTTAAGTTAACAAAAATAAACTGAAATTGAAACACCTGAAAAGAAAGAAAAACTATAAACCACAAAGAGCAAAATAAATACTGAGCAAGTATCCAAATAGCGTTTTTAGTTAAATTTTCATATAATAGATTAACAATTTGTATTCATTAAAGAGCACATCTTTTTTTTAATACGGCACAGAAATTGCAATAAGAAGCCTTCTTTTAAAGAGTCATCAGCGTTAACTGGTTAAGATAGCCATTTTCTTTCTTTCTTTATTTATCCGTTAGAAAGGACATCAAAAATCCGTATTCTGTGAGATCAAAAATCGTAGCCCTGAAGCAATATTTATTCGGCATACCATTTGGAATAAACATCAAAGAAACGCCGCTAACGATCAAACCGATTTCTTTTACACTTTGATGAAACTGGTTAAAATTCTTTTCATTTTAAAGTGGATGTAGAAAAAACTACCTTTATTACCCGATGAACATCCATGGCTGAGTAAGATTTTCAATGTTTTCTCCCTTAAATACTCCTTTTAATAAAGAAAGAGATTAAACTTCTCTCGAAAAAGCGCCCGAAACTTTCTACTCAACTGCCGAACATAAACAAGAGTTTTCATTTCGTGAAAATTAATCCTCCACCTCCCGCTTGACTTTAAATTCTCCCAAGTCAAATCCTGCCTTTCTTTGCTCTTTCCGCATTGCTTTCGGTATCTCCTACTGGAACTAAGACGGAATTAACGCACATTCGCAAACCTCCTCTTTGTTCCTTTGTTCTTTTAATTTCATTATTGGATCTTGTCGCAAGCTGTTCTCCTCTCTTGGGAAAAAAAAACAAATCCTCTAATAAAACCATGAAAAGAAACTCTTTTAACTTTTATAGCCAATTTTAATCAGGTTGAAAAGTGGCCAATTATATTACTAGTGAAAATAACATGAAATATTCCTAATAATCTCCTCCCAAATCTAAAGAATGAAACAATAAGAAACACATCATTATGACCACTAGCTAGGAACCAGAATAATCACCTTGAGTAGCACAAAGAGCAGCAAGACGGGATGGGAGAGAGTCAGTCAGATGCTAGCTAGTATTTGAAGCCATACATAGTATTTAGAAAATCAAAAATAACTACCTTCTTTTGGTGTTCGTCATATCCGATCGAATGACATATCACTTGCCATCTGTTGCTATTTGAAAAATGTTGATAGTTTCGAGTGATCACGTAACCGTTATCGTATATTCGGACTAACCACCATTAAGTCTGTCCCAAACCCCATAGTAATGTACAAAGTTTGTCTAAAACGTTAAGTGAATTGTATCAGAAAACAAACAAAGCAGAAGATACAAACACAACTTTCTTTATTGACCTTCAAAAGTAATCGCCATTGGCAACTACACTTTTGACAAAGTTTGTAAAATTGCTAAAAACTGTCAGCGAAGGCTTCTTTTGGAATTGCTCAGTGCGTTGATGGAACACGTCCTAAGATCTCCGGTACGCCTGCAAAACACAAGGTTTCCGAAAAAGAATGACAACATTTTGTGATGTTATAACTTTTTATTGGATGGCACAAAAATTCTCAAAAAATGCACAAGCCTTTTCACTTTGTTAATAAGTTTCTTTATGAGCACCATTTGTATCGCGGCACACATGCAAGCGATATTCTATTCCTACCCACGTTCGTAGGGTGATATAAAATGCTTGCCACAATGCTTTACGGGTCCAGACTTAAAACTTCTTTCTCCAACCATCCCTATCCTGTGTAAGTGTCTTCAAGTTGATGTACGAATCGCCTGACTTCAAACAATCCAACAGTTTGATTCTTCTTCTTCCTCTGGAGAGTTTCCCTTTAACTGTACCTTCAAATCAGTACTGCCAACATAAACTTGATACTTTCTGTTCTTTCTAATAAAAGCTCAAGTTCCTAGTGCCACCAATAAAAAGTTATAACATCACAAAATCTTATTCTTTTTCGGAAACCTTGTTTGCGCCTTCTAGGACCCCCTTGTGTCTGCAGGCGCCAGATCCGGCAAATACGGGTGGATGTTCGAGAACATTTACGCCGAGCTTAGCCAGAAAGTTGCCCACACAGATCGTACTGTGCGGGCGGGCATTGTCGTGCAACAAAGTCCACTGTCCAATCCTGTACAATTCTAGTCGAACACGTCGAAACCTTTCCATCGCCGTTTTCCCCAATTTGTAAAAAAAAAAAAAAACGATATTCACGAGTTGCTCCATTGCACGAGTCTTCACACTCATTACATTAAACTGGGTGCAGCAGGCAAATCTGCTTCTGTTAACTATGTTCGTCATTAGATGGTGGTTCTCGACATGTATTTCCGTGCACATGCAAATGCTCGCGTTCCTAGCCCGCGTTGCCGTTTAGATATCGGTCCGTTGAGATACCTTGTACATTACCTTTCCGATAGAAATCTGAATGTCAAATGTCATTCCTTTACATACCTGCAAGGGTTGTTCAATAAATAACCAGCCAAAGACAAGTTACTGGAGTACAGACACTTTATTGTTACAATTACTTGCCCCGTTTATTCAGACACTTATCCCAGACACAATATAATTCAGAAAGTACAGAGTTAGCAAGAAATAATTTCCCACTTCAGAGAGCTCTGGAATGCGTTCTACTGCTCCAAATGAGACTAATTTGTACAGATAATTCAAATGATGCGATTGCCATTTATTAAATAAAAACAAAGTAGACCCCTCCCTCTCGGTGACTAAAATGCTCAATATGTCCCCTTTCGTTTTGAACAATGTGTTCTAATCGCAAAACCATATTTTTTACAACTGAACGTAGCGAATTCGTCCGGAATATCCAGAACATGCCCGAATGCTGGAACATCCCTCAGATCTGGCGAGATGCAGGTCTTTTACGAATAATACCAATGGGGATGCTCTGTAACGCGAATGGTGTTTTACTTGTTCAGTATATGCAAATAAATACCATTCGCGTTACAGCGCCATCTATCGGTGAATATGGGTACTTAAGTTTTTTATTTAATTATCTGTAGTACAAATTTTGTCTCATTTGGAGCAGTAGAACGCACTCCAGAGTTCTCTCAAGTGGGAAACTTATTTCTCGCTAACCCTGTATTTTGAAATGCGTGTCGTGTCGCTCCAATGACAAGCCCATGCAGAGTTTGGTCTGCTTGTCGTTGAGAGTATACACTTTCCTGAAATCCAAGTGTTTGTGCACAATTGCGCATATAGCATCCAAACGGGGGTTCCACATCAGCTGCAATTTAACGATTCGTTATCCGTCTGCTTGACAGCACAAGGTCTTAAATCCTTTTCACGATATCTGGAGTGGCTGGATTCTGTGGACGTCCAGACTGTTGTGCGTCTTGAATGAATTTTTGCGCCTCTCGAAATTATATTGGCACATGTCAAATCTTCCCCTCCCCACGATATAATGGGCATTGCCTCTCCAAGCGCTGCGCGTGCACAGCAACATTACATTTTCTGTTCAGAACAGAAAGTCGGTGGAAAAATATGCTTTTCACATTGGAGCAACGTTCCTGGCTTAAAATTTTAACTGCAAGGGGCCGTACTGCAAAGGAGTGCTACCAGAGAAAGTGCGCATGAACCCCACGTATATTAAAGTCATGTGTATTGTTGCATACGACTGTGATTGTGTCATCCTTAGTCACGAAGTACCCAATGAATAAACCATAAATGCTGCAAGACTATTCACATTTTTTGCAATGCAATCTTCGTGAAACCCTGGGGGGAAACGGCATCACTTACTCACCATCCACCCATTATCCTTTATGACAATGCCCGTTTTCAAGTGGATGGTGTTGTCTCTGACTTGCTCGCAAGATGGGATTGGGAAGTTTTGTACCACCCTCCATATTCTCCGGATGTTAGCTCATGTGATTTTGATTCTTTCCCGAAACTTAAGGCATTCGTTTTCTCGACGTTATGCATGCAATTCACTGCTCCATCCGTGACATCAACAAGATCTGGAGCTGCTGACGGAATTATGAAGCTACCACGACATTGGTACAGACAATACTGGGGACTATATTGAGGGATTGCAATAGGGAATATGTAGTACGCCTTTTCTGTGCTTATCTGTATCATTGGGATCATTATAAAGTTTCCAATGCTCGTATATATCTCGGCTCGAAACCAACCTAAATAATGAAATAGAACATGCCCATAGCAACCTATATGAAGTGCAAGTTCATATCAAATTTCAACCGTCTACGTCAAAGGGTGTAGAAAATATGAAATGGACATGGTATCAGGGTAACCAAATATTTCGTGCCGTTATCATCATTCTTAAATACGACCCGGTAAATTTTTGTACATTTGTTTTATTCTCAAAATAATCACCCTCAGCTTTAATTACATTTTACCAAAGAGTTACAAGCTTATCAATGCCCTTTTTTTGTAAAAGTTCTTTTTTCTAGATGTCTTCTCGGTTTCAGAACTGCTGATCCCGGAGTTTGGTACCCATAGCCAAAAACAAGTGATAATCTGAAGGGAAGATGTCAGGGGAGTATGGTGGATGAGAGAACTTCCCAGCCAAAGGTGATGATCACCTCTTTCGTCATTTTTGCCATATAGAGTCTGGCGTTGTCTTGAAGGAGGAGAAATTCTTTCCTATACTGATCGATGATGGCTGTTTCTGACGTAGTACAGTTGAAACACGTTGAAACTGTGATAAGCAGAACTCAACGGTGATGGTTTTTCCACTTTCCAGAAATTTACAGTGAACAATACCAGCACTGCTCCACCAAACAGATTGATGCGGCACTAGCGGACGACCAATGATGTTTTCTTCATATTTCTCGTCATATGTCAATATCCGGTGAAAAAATGGATTTTGTGTACTCGGCCGTAAAACTTCCTTTGACACTGACATGATAATTTAAAAAATTGTACTTCCGGCAGAAGTGACTTTGCACTGAACAATTCTACACTGAATGAGATTTACAGAGAATGCAAGCACATGACGTCATCAAGTGTGTTCACGTCAGCCCATTGAATTTGCACGTTTTCTAAAACTGCATGAACTCTTTTATTAGCATCAAAGTACTACAGCCCGTTCATCAGGGTCCATCTTTATTGTGGAAATGCAGGTAGACCATCTTTAATCATGGTCGTTCAGAATATCTACTTGCTGGCGCACGTTCTCAAAGTAGAACAAAAAAATCGTTGGCATTTATCGTCTTGGAAATAACATGGGTAAAAACGCATATTCATACGAACGGTATTAAATTTCATGGGTTTCTCAAAAAAGTTCCTTTCGATAGCGAATCCTTTCATCCGTTACGGGTATTTTTATGACATACCATTTCGCAACATGGACAGGAAAGACACCGGGCATAATAAAGATAGGAAATTTTACAACATCCATAGAAATAGGCGCCCGAAAACGTTTTTTTTCTTCTGTATTATGTTTTGTGTACGGTCCTTTGCGAGTCAGTTTTCGGTATACGAATAAAACAGACACACAAAAAGGACAATTTATCGATTTCAATATAAACTGAAAACAACCACTGAGAATTTGTCAAAAAAATAATCTGAAAATGAAATTTTTCATGAAATGAATCCATAGCCCGAAACTATTCTTAGATGCCTTCCCATCCCAATGTTGCAAATAGGCTTGAATAATATCAAAATTATGCAAACTGTCGAATTATTTCTCTTTTGCATTGTGGGTAATAACCAACCATCTAATCCTCTGATACATTGTATTAACAGCTTCAAGGGAGTTTCTGACGAAAGTGATATAAATAAACCAATCTCGTATATGATCCCTGATAAGCATTCAAACTTTTTTGATAAATTCACTTCATCTTTTTATCTGAAATACATTCAAGAAATATAAAAATTAGACCTGAAAGACGATTGGCTCACTTTAATTATGCATTTTTTTTAGTTCTTAAGCTTTTCATAGTGTGATTTCGGAGGGGTTTTTTTCACTCTGAGGATGAGTGCCTTGATGGCCTCGGTTTGTTATCATTAATTTGTAATTGTTTTGTTATAATTAATGTTATATTAACATCAATATTATATGTCTCAATGGAGTTTCTCCTAATTTTTGGACATAACCTTGTACTGTTACGGAAAATTATTTTCCTGGATTGAATGATGATTTGATATCAAGTTTCCATGCAGGATTCTGTGTGATTTCTTATTTCATGAAAAACTAGCTGATTTCTAGCCTGATTAGTTTGCTGATTTCATCGGGATCCTGCCGAAATTAATTTTCTATGTAAACTGCCGATTATAGGACATTTTATCTTGCTTGAAGATAGCCGTGCAAGACTTTTGTTTTTATGTATTCACAACTATTCAGACCATTTATGTTTAATTTATGTAAAAATTAAGAATTTCGTAATTGGATTTTACCTAAATTTAAGCATTTTAACTTGTATGGATTACATGACATTGATTGTATCTAGGTTTATTTCTTCATTCCTTTAATTTCTTTATTGTAAAAAAGTTTTTGAATATAAACTGAGCACTTTCTTCAGTTCTTAATGAAAGTGTGTGATTTATAATCAACACTTGGTTAATACAAAACACCCCACAGAGATTAAATGGTTTATTCCTCTTATGCAAATATAAATTTACAAAATGCTGCATGTGACCATAAATATTAAGTATATTTAACAATGAAGTGAACCAAATTATTTGATAATTTATGATTTCAGGAAATATGACATCCTGATGTGATCATTCGATTTTTATGATCAGCAGTTGTGTGGGATCCTGAGACCACCAGACACACCCCTCTCTCCTTTTATAAGTACTTTCTCGAAATTAGAACAACTTCTAATCATTTTCTAAAAATATTATATTAAATCTACGCCAGGCTTGGTTAGGAAGGAGTCAGATTCCAACATGAAGTAATTTGTTTACAGAGGAGTCGGTTGGCGAGGCCCAGAGTGGACCCATCCCCTCTCGTAAATTGCACCGGTGAGTCGTTTCCAACATCACCCGGCTGACAGTAAATCATAGGTGGAGTCTCCCTTCCTGATTAACCAATCACTGGAATTGTTATCAAAAAATTCAAAAAACAGATCTTATTACGAATTGAATAAGAAAAATCTTATCTTCAGAGAGTTGGAAAAGAGCAACCCTGAGAGAAAGATGTCCCCTGAGAATCATCATGAAGAAGTGACAATTAGTTAGAGTGATGTCCTTTCACTAGATTCTTTACTTAGAACTATCAGTGTTAAAAAATGAGAACACATAATAAAATGTTATTCTTAATATTATTATTATAAATTTGTGTCAATGAGGAAAATTAGTTAAAATCGTGGAGCCCATCTGGAGAAGCATCACCCATTATCCCTGCCACTTCGCCGGACAGTCATGAAGAAAATGGTAAACGCACTCACTCACTCATTTCCCTATTTCTCGGTTGGTCATCAAACATAATAATTTAAATTATTAAATCAAAATTTGTTAATCTGAATTATCTCATTAATCTACTACTTACCTTTGAGTTATTGAAACAATTAAACATTATATTTAATGATTTCTTGAAAGATAAAGTTAATCATTTATTATACTTATGTTGAATAAAATATGTTAATTACACTATTTAAAAGCAGTTTCTTTATTTTAAGTCTTAGTGAACTCACACACTAAGCACGAACTTGTGTAGTGGTTTTTCCCATCCTTGTAATGAGGTTGGAAGGTGAGGCTAAGGACCTTAGATTGGCTTATAAGATACAATTAAAATTTTATATCTAAATTAATAATTTTATAAGGTCCCGGTCCCCCACAGTTGTACATAGTGTAAGCATGCGGAGGCTAGAATAAAGTTTGCAAGAGGTCATATAGTTGCATTCAGTGATAAAAAAAAAATTAACTTTCATGGGCCAGAGGGAATCCAATACTACCGGCAAGACTTACGACAAGAGGAGAAATTAATTTCACGAAGGATCATGGGTGGAGAAGGAGCTATTATGAACTGGTCTGCATTTACAAAAGTTCGAAAATCAGAAGTAGCATTTGTAAAACCGAAATTTAATGCTTTAGATTACCAAAATACACTGGGCAAAATTATTACCTCTAAAGGATGATAATGATATTATTTGAAAAAATGGAAGGAAAATTCTACGACCTGGATTCGAACCAGGAACCTCGAGTGTCATATGCTCGACGCCTCTACCAAATGGGCTATCGCAGACACCCGAACAGCCATGCTGTCACTAAGTGTCTTATAGACAACCAAGCTGCCAAGGTGGAAAGCCCAATGGGAGGCGGACATTCGGCTCACAGATCGAGAATTTCTCCTATCTAACCATCAGAAAGTTTGATGAACACACATAATAAATAATGAATGTAAACTGGGGCTGAATCTCCAAACATCGTCGAGGCGTCGAGCATATGACAATGGAGGTTCCTGGTTCGAATCCAGGTCCTAGAATTTTCCTTCCATTTTTTTCAAATAATATCATTACCTGAAGTTTGGAGATTCAGTTCCAGTTTACATTCATTATTTATTCTAAAGGATGAATTGAATGATCCAAATTTTGTATTCGCGCAAGGTAATTGCACTATACATACAGTCAAGATATCTCTCAGTGATTAGAACAACATTCAATTAATGTTTTAGAGTGGCTATCATGCAGTCCTGATCTGAGCCCCATAGAAATCTGTGGGGAGATTTGAATAGGACTGCCTATACAAATTGTACCCAATATAACTCGACTAACACCTGAAGGATGTATGGAATGATATCTCAACTGATAGACTTAAAAAGTTGTGTAATTCATGACTAGCATTTCAATGATTTAGAATTTATCAATAGGGGTGAAATACTAAAATTCTGAAACTCACCAGAAATAGAATAATAGCTCTAATTAATTCGGGATAAAATAATGTTTTATATTTTATAAAGCCCTGATACAAAAGGTACAAATATTCTATTCCCTCACAGTACTATTCTCTATTACAGTGTATACTAATATAAAGATCCTTCTTTTAATAAAATATTAACATTAGAAGTTAAAGTTATAATTTTTCTTGATTAATAAATAAATTTTAATTTAACAAAACTTAAATTAACAAAATTTATGAATTTTTAGTTTATTAGAATTATTTTTGTGATTTTAGGGGGTTGAATTTTTATATCTAAATATAAGCATATGTAAATTATGTTATTAAGTTTAGAAATTATTATGTTCGGTCTATATTCTTTATTATATTTGACTTTTTTGAAGCTTAATTGAAGTACAGTAATTAGGTTTAATAATAAACAAACTAAGCATACGTAAATTATAACTTTGAGTTTTGATAATGTTTTTGTAAGTAGTCTTCAGTTTATTTCCAGGCATATTTTGTTTCAAACATTAAATTTTTCAATTATATGTACGTAAAAAAAATTGCAAATAATTTATTTGTAATTTACGGTTATTTTTCTTTATGGGTCAAATCAAATCAACCACAAAAAATGGGTCAAATCAAATGGGTTGATTCCACGTCAAATCAACCACAAAAAAATGTTTTTGACGCCCACCGTCTCAGATTTTGATGAAACTTGGCATGGTTGTTCTGTTCATTGTTATAAGTAACCATACCAAATTGTTTTGTTCTACTTCTAACGGTTTAGATTTTACACCCTCCCAAAAGTTTTTGGATTATTGCGATTTTTATCGTTCGGCTGCAGAAAAATTATATCTTTCTTCGTTACCAACCAATTTAGATGAATTTTTTAAGTATACAGGGTGTATCAGGTTCGATGGTCATAAAGTACCTAGCGTGATCCTTTGCATGATGACAAACTTAAAGTTCCTTATGCAAAATGTTCAAAACTCAAATTCTGAGACCTGGGTTCGAACCAGGAACCTCGTGTGTTATGTTCGACGCCTCTATCAATTGGGCTATCGCATGCGAATAACCTAGACGTGGCTATCGCAGGCGTCGAGAATAACATTAAAGATATAAAACCTAAATTGCGAACATCTAAACATCACGCGAAGTTTGCTGAAAACCTGTCGAAAACGTCATTTAATCTCAACAATTGCCGCCGATTTAATTGTAATCGCCCCTTTGAATTTAATGAACTGCTGGTGCGGAAAGTTCATAAATGACGTAACGACGCAATTTAAATTTTGAGTTTTCGACAATTTAAAAAACGAACAATGCTACCAAAAGTTTATTTAGGGCCGGAAAAAAAATCTGAAAGTGACATTTGTATGATTTTTTAAAACAAAATCCAGAGTTCTACGATAAATTTAATATCTCTGAAAGGGAAAAAGATAATCATGAATTTCTTTTCTTGTGTTTGTTTTAAGAGATGTGCTCTGCCACATGAAGCAGTAAAATTAGTGGTTTTTTCACTCCTTTATTATTTTTTCTCACTTCAAAATCAAAAATTTGTGAATTTATTCATTTTATTAAAAAATTATAAAAATAATAATTTATCAAATAGATCTAATATTAAATGGGGGGTTTATTTTAATTTTGAGTTAGAATCTGTTAAAGTATGTTTGAATGCTAGTCAAATAAAATAGGATATGCAATTCTTACCATTGAAACAGGTTTTAGGTCATTGTACTTTAAAACTTTTCAATATTGTCAAATTTTGATTGAACACTTGTCATACATTCTTAAGAAAACTGATAGGTTCTTCCGGTCATTGTTTTTGGGGGTTCCATTATAGAAATAATATGAGGAATCGGCACAGCACATACATCTTCCTTCTCGGGCCAAAAAAATGATGGCGATGGTCCCCGAGGATGTAGAAACTGTACTGTGACATCTTTTTCTTCTGCGTTTACCTCACTTACCATTCCAAAATACCACAAGGAGTCATAAACACAAGCAATAAAACATCCAGTGTTCAAATCTTCCAATTTCACAAGAAAGTTTTGCTGATTGTTAAGTAAATTAAAAACAATAGTTGCTTTATCTTCCTTCTTCTAGCTTCAATTGTTCCCGAGGCATCTAGTGGCTGAAAGTTGTGAAATGATCTTGTCCCTGGAAGAGTTTGAACATCTTTAAAGCGATTTTCCAAAGCAGGACTAGTTAATTCAACCGCTTCTTTTAAAATTTGAAGTCAAACCGTTCAGACTTTTATTATTTGTTTTTTCAGGGCTCGTGGAAGACTTTCCCTCCGAGCTAAGCGTTTGACAGTGCCCCCTATTCACTCACATTCCGTTTTGCCATGACTAGTTGCAGAAAATGACCACTGAGCTCTAAATTGAAAATCTTTCTCATGCAGACACAGATTTATGAAGTTGTATTTATTTTTATACTGGTCAACACACCCATCACTGAAGTAATGAATCTCTTTAATGTGTGGGTGGTTCTCTTTCAAAAAGGGAGTTACAGTTTTTTTGGATTTCTTACACCATACTTACGTCATATTTGAGGTCATTAGATATGATGCAAAGAGGGAGAACAAGTTTTTTGTCGGTTGCATCCTTGCAGTGGATGATTACAGGATGAATAGTATAATGTTGTAGGCCTATAAAGGCTAGTTAAGTATAGGCTTAACTTTATTATTTATAGAAACAAATTTTAGGTAAATGCCTAAAACTGCATCAATGATAAGAATTATAAAGCTAGTATACAATTTATTTAGCTAGTATACAACTATACATTAAAAACGTACTTCAAAATTAAAATAAACCTCTATATAATACTATTTCTATGTGATAAATTATTATTTTCATAATTTTTTTAATAAAATGAATAAATTCACAAATTTTTGGTTTTGAAGTGAGAAAAAATAATAAAGGGATAAAAGAAAACACTAATATTACTGTTTCATGTGGTGGGGCACATCTCTTAGAACTAACACAATAAAAGAAATTCATGATTATCTTTTTCCCTTTCGGAGATATTCAATCTATCGTAGAACTCCGCATTTTGTTTTAAAGATCCTACAAATAGCACTTTCAGATTTTCCCCCGCCCCAAATAAGCATTTGGTAGCTGTGTTCATTTTTTTTTAACTATTCTGACATATTTATATATATTTAAAAAAATTTCATTTAGATTGGTTGGTAACTAAGAAAGATATAATGTATTCTCCATTAGAAAACAAATTTAGCTTTCTGCGGCCGAACGATAGAAATCGCAATAATCCAAAAACTTTGGGAGGCTGTAAAATCTAAACCGTTAGAGGTATAGTAAAACAATTTGGTATGGTTACTTACATCAATGAATAGAACTACCATGCCAAGTTTCATCAAAATCTGAGATGATGGGTAATTCATGGTGGTTGAACTGACATGGAATGACCCTTAAGTGAGTCAAATAAGAGTTGTGCACATCTAAACTACATATCAGGTCGTTGCATATCAAATATCGGATTTCGCGGTGGGTTCCGCGCTTCAGCACGGTTTCCACGTTTAGCAAGTACCCATAACAAAGTAGTACATTCCCAGAGATAAAACTATCAGCGACCAGCTGCCTGAAATTTGCATGTCTGCGATGATATTTAATAGCGTTTGAACCCAAGCGAAGGTAGCCATGACTTCATACAAATTACGTGTGATAACGCATTACGAGTTCAAGTTGAATCACACCGCATTCAACGCCTCTCGAAACATCAATAAGGTATTTGGTGTAGGCACGATAAACGAATGTACCTTTCAACGTAAGGTTCCGAAAATTCCGGGCGGGAGTGAGGGACCTGGCAAATGAGCCACGCGGCAGACCGCCCAACGTTTTGAATGACGCTGATCTGAAGCGATCTGTGGAAGAGGACCCGTCAAAAACTGTTCGGGACCTTGCAGGGGATCATGCTGTATCAGCGTCGACTGTCAGTAGGCACCTTAGGACCATCGGCAAGGTAAAAAAAAAACCCAGGACAAATGGGTCCCACATGAACTTACGGAAGCTCATGGTTACAGTTTGGTGGAACATCCGTGGTGCAGCGCATTACAGTTTCCTGCAGCAGGAGGAGACGGTCACTGATGCGACCTACTGTCGTGAACTGCATCGTATGCACACAAAACTGTGTTAGCAACAACCTGCACTCGTGCATCGCAAAGACGTCCTTCTGCTGCATGACAACGCACGTCCGCATGTTGCACGAAAGACCGTGCAGGCGCTACAGGCTCTAGGCTACGAGGTGCACGTTACACCCCCCTTTCTCTCCGGACCTCTCCCCTACCGACTACCATCTTTTCCAGAGCCTGGACAATGTTCTCCGGAGGAAAACATTCCTAACCCAAGTAGACGTCCAAAACGCATTCCGGGAGTTTATTGAGTCCCGTGACCATGAATTCTATCGGAGAGGGCTCGAGAAGCTGCCAAATCGTTGGCAACAATGTTTGGATTGCAATAGGAGTTATTTCGAATAGCACGTGTGAAGGTGTCCTTTCTAGACGGCCATTAAAGATGACCTCTGCAATCCGACATTTGATATGCAACAACCTGATATTATTTAATTTATTTTTATTTACAGGATGGCCTTTATAATTTTCTCCGGACTGTACATGACTTATAGAAGTTTATTACTAAAACTTTATATAGACTACTTTCAGACTAATATACTATGATATCAAGTTAAAACTTTTTAAGATAAGCTGGCAGATCATATCCGCTCCATAAAGAAATGTACTCAATTTTCAAAATATTATCAAGCGCAAAAAAATGATTGCCTAATATAATCTTTATTTTAGACATTTTAATAATAGAATAACTTATCTATAATCAAAAGAAAATTATCTTCGCATATTAATAAATTTATTGCGGTATTTAGGTAAAAAATTTTTCATAAAATTTTAATTATTTGAAATAAAATTATAATAACAATTTTAATAAAGAAGAAAGACAATTAAACTGTACTGTATGCGTTTAAAGCTGAAAAGCTAATAAAAACGTTGAAGTTTTATTTCCAAGCATTTTTTCCCGCCGCGAAATTACCCTCGCGAGATTGATTTCAAAGAAAAAAGGCGAGAAAACGACCGAAGAACTAAAGAAAAACCAACATCGTTACTTTAAATACTCTCAACTCGATTATTTTATTAAAAGCCAGATGCAGTAAGAAAATTGAGATTAGGAATTAGAAAGATTCTGATAACACTCGACAAAATCTGAACATTAAATTTAAACCATAAAAATTTAGAAAATACCTTCTCTGGAGAGTAATAGGAATTACCACAAGCATTCCATTACAATATCAAACTTTCTGAAATAAGGCATGCTAGACGTAAAGAGAGACCCATGGAATAATAAGGGACAAAACCGAGAGACAAGTAAAGTTGAAAATAAATTAACTCATAAGAATATACAAGAAGAAAGTATGAATTATAGCAAGAGTTCTAGTTTAAAGCAGTAAAAGTTATTTAAAAATTCCCAACAACAGGAAAATAAATGAGTTGCAGCAGTAAGGAAGCCATTATTAATGTGGCTGCCACGAAAACAAGTGGTCTAAATCTCAACCTGTGCCAAGGAAGGCAAGGGAACGTGCGCACTAAATCCCATTTCGTGGTCGGAAAATGTCAGACCGGCTGATTTTTATACTTCTTAAGGTCCAACGATTTTTCAAGCCTACCAGTACATTTATAACAAATTCCCAACATTCACGGTGCGCCAAACTTTCACATCAAGAATATGATAAATCTACGTACAGTTAATTTCAAGAATGTTGACGTGTTCCTTAAGTTACTCAACTCTATCTAGATACTGTGCTTTTAAAAAAGTTTAGAAAATTACATAGGATCTACAACAACAGAACCCCCAACGTGTGAAACTAATTTTCGCTAATTATCCTTGTTACATATACCCAATAACTTCAAAAATATTTCGATTTTAACAAATATAAGGGCACAATTTTTTAACATGATAATGTTTTAAGGCTGGATATCATTCTACAAAAACATGATGCAAAAAGCGACACCAAAAAGCGTTACGGAAACAGTTTGCATTGTTGTTGTTGGCTTGAAGCACACGCCGGCACTGAAAAGTCATCTGAGCAACAATTTTTATTTAAATCTTTCCACAGAGGTATTAGGAAATTTATTGAACTAGCAAGCCAACTAAAATGATTTTATCAGAAAATTGTTACTTATGTGAATATATTGGGTAAATGAGAACATAATATGGCTGGAACACGGTTAGTCAGTACGCGTGCAATGAGCGACATCGGATGAACAACCAAAATGAATGGCTTTATATTGCTTTTACAATGACGGTTTTACACATCATTTTGTTGACAATTGTTTATAATAATCGTTGTTATAACATTAATTTTATTCAACACGGTCTGCAATACAATAGTCCGAAAGCTCTATTATTAATCCACCAATCACGAGTTTTGAGGACGGATGAGAGTGCAGATCATTTTTATTCAGCATACTGAAAAAACATCACATCGAACTACAAAACAAAACTAAAATAATACAAGGAATAAGAATAAGATAAAAGTAACAAATCAATGTCGAGGAAGCCCCTCAAAATGGTTGCCCCCAGCTCCAATGCACTGGTTACATCTTCGGACAACTGAGCTGGTAGCTGCCACAATCTGGTCGGGTTTAAATGCTCGACTACAAGCTTGAATGGATCCAATGAGCTCATCTCTGGTGGTGGGCGGATTGCTGTAGACCTCCTCCTTCAGTGTTCCCCACAGAAAAAAATCTAATGGGGTGAGGTCCGGAGACCTAGGAGGCCAAGTTATTGGACCACCTCTACCAATCCATCTGTCCGGATAACTGACATTCTACTCCTCTACCAAAGTGGGCCGGGCATCCGTCCAATTGCAATCGGAAGTTTCTTCGTACATAAAATAAAACAAATAGACAAACGTCGATATCTCACACACGATCGAAACTATACCCTGTCTCAGTTTTAGTTGAGAGTGACGTCACGAGTGAATCGGTTACAGTTCGTCCGCATGAAGAAGTAGTTTGAATAAATTTCTGTTTAATAAGTTCAAAATTTCTGCTTGCAATCATATTTCATATTTTTCTCCTTGATATAGTAAAAAATCGGCGGATAGAAAAGTCATTTGACGAAATTAAACAAAAAAAATTAACGGCGGAAGGATACGATGTTGTGTCAAATGTCTGATAAGCAACGTTTATCGATGACGTCACTCACAACTGAAGCTGAGACAGGGTATAGATGTACAGTTTATAAGACATATTTTTGTTCCATTTAAACCATACAATGTTCCTAAACAATTATGCTGGATAAGTTTGGGTCACCCTGTATATGGAAAACTAGTTAAAGGTACAGTCTAGTGCAAAAAGGTTTAGACTTAAGTCACAGTTGAGCACGTGAATAGCACATCCCAAGAGTATACCTGCTACCCTATTTTCATTCAGAAGGGACAGATCTAGTCTAATCTGCCTTGACTCTCAGTAAAAGTACCCGATTTTGCAACCAATCAACATCCGGTAAGCTCAGTCCCTACGGAGCAGGTAAAAACCTTTTTGCACTCGACTGTACATAGAATCTGGCAAAGAAAAAAAATTGAAAATATATATAGTAGTTTTGTTTTTATTATAAAACGGACCTTACCTTCCGAATAACCCTCATTTTTTTAACGTAACTAACCAAAAATAAAAATTTCGATAGGGTTGAAAATTTAAGAAAAAAATTGAAACATTATTAATTTTTGTGTTGTTATGCGAAAACTGAAACTTTCAAGGAGGGGGGGGATGCAATAAAATAATTAAGAGTAAATTCCACTGTTCAATAAGAAATACGTTTAACAAATGAAGTTGTTTATTACTAAAAGATACTAAACATCCTATTTTCCTATAATAAGATTCAAACAGTAGTTAGTAGTAAAATAATCACAGATTAAACGCGTAAGGTTTCTATTCCATCTAGAAAGGAACATAGCAATTCGGCTACACCGTGCAATTTACATAAATAATGAAACTTTTTTCCTGTGACTCTTCGAATGGGAAATAAAATTGCCTATAAATCACGTTTTGGATCATCTTCGTCTTTGATCGCGAGATACGATTTTACGCAAAGAGCATTTAAAACTAATTAAATATTTAGCGCTCATTCGTCTTTGCACAATAATTTCCATTCCTCAGCCATGACCTTTCGAGTCTTCAGACATTAATCGAGATTTAGGTTCCAATGAATAAGTAACTAATGTTCTATTTAAACAGACTGATCAATACCAAAAGGCGGGGTTAATTACGGCTCAATCTACGAACAGTTTTAAAATCCAATTTTCAATTTTATAGCGGTTCACAAAATGGAAATTAATAATGTTAAAACGTTACACCTATTACCTAAATCTTCCGCGGAAATTTTATAAGATAATTTAATACAATTTCTGTTGCAATCATAACTCGAAACTAAAGATTAATATCCTGAGATATTCTTTGGAGGAAAACCGCCGTAAATCGATAACGACTTGGTAAAATTTTCTTAAAAGACGTTTTCCAATGGTTTCCACAGGTCTACAAAAAATATTTGAAAAGCTTCATGAAATATTTGAAAGAATCTTTGATTTTTGGTATGCTGAAACCAAAAATGACCACCATTTTCTGCTATCAGGTATACAAGGTGAGTCAAAAGTCTGTTACCCCCCATACAATTTCAAAACGAGTGGAGAAAAACAAATGTGTTTCAGGCAACATACAGGCTATATAGGAAGTTAGGTAGGAGCTAAACAACTCCTGAACTTTGACTCGAATTTTGCACCTTCCAATTTGTAACTTTGTAACCGTTACAGATAGAGAAAAAATTTTCAATTCTACAGTTGTAGAGCTCAAAACGCTGATTTTAATAAAAAAAAAGATTAAAAATAAGCGTAAAAATAAACCCACTACAACAAAATGATATTTCAGTGTTCAACGGTTGCCTTACAGGAGTAGGTACACAGAAATGGCCATTCAAATTCATATGTGTACAATACTCCTGGGTGATTCCATGTCAAGTGGACCAAAATAAGAAAAAGTTCCCAGTTTACCTTCCCCAATTTTCTTGAAATTTTACACACTTATTCCTACAGGGTAGATATGAAAATATACCAAGCAAGAACATTCTATTTAGCTTGGTTGTTGTGCTATAGCCCTCCAAAAATGGCTCAAAGAACAGCGGCCGACAAAATGTGATTGAGTGACTAGTTTTGAGTTGAAGCTATGTTTTAACTATTAATGCTGTAAATAAAATTCTTTGAAGCCATATGCAGTTTTTTGGTGCAAGTCCAAGAATTGAAGTTTTGAGGCTTGTACTAAAATATTGAGTGTCCAACTGTAGCCCAAAATTGACAAAAAAACCCATTGTTATTTGTCGCATCAAATTTATGCCCAACTTTCAATGCACACAGCTTCCATGGAAATGAACTAAATTAGATGCTATTTTGAGATATAACTGACACTATTGATGCTATAAAGCCTGCAAAGTTTGAAGCTTACATTTTTTGAGATCTGGCCGCATAAAGTTGGATGAAAAAATAAGCTTCCAGAAAATAGGGTATGTTTGGGAGAAAATATTTCAAATGTCATAACCTCAAATTTCAAAATTTTTTATACTATGTGAAAGAGCAGATTTTTCTCTATCAGAATAATATTTTATCAGCCTGGGATGTTTAAATATGAAAGAGTAAAAATTATTTGAAAAGTGACAAATTTTAGTTATTTGCCATTTTATTTTAATGTAAACTATTTGTTATTGTATGGTTTTTTTCTTATACTTTTACTGTCTTTAACATGCTGTTGGCCAAATTAAGGAAACAGTTAGTTCTCAAATGTTGTACTTTTTGATTTCAAATGATACAACAACATTTATTGCTGAAATTTTTACAAGTGCCCCCAAATGTTCTGCTATTCAAGTTTCTACACTCCAACCTGGCCAATATTTAGCTTGTATGTATGACCAAAAATGGTGGGTTGGTAGAATAATTGAAGTCAGCACTGAAGAAAATGATGTTCTCATGGATTTCATGCATCCTGAAGCACCAGCACGTTCATTTCATTGGCCAATGAGGAAGGACAAGTGTTGGAGTCCTGAGCAGCACATTATTTCCATTTTACTTCCACCTAGCCCAACCTCAATGCACAGCAGACTTTACTGCTATCCAGAGGCAGTCTTGGAGAAGGTTTCACAAATGTTTCAATCCTTTCTCAACTAATTTAAATGTCACCTCAGAAAGTTTAGCCTCTACCTGAAGGAAATGAAGATTGTTTGAATATTGATTTTTTAAAAATTTTTGCTTTGTTTGTCAACTTTTGTTTCAAGAATAAAATTGTTGGTTCAACTTTAAGGGAAGACACAACTAAACTTTAAGACCTTATCAAGATGACTAAAAGAGTATTGAAAACATTGGATATGACATATTAAGAATTGGTAACCTCTGATAAAGAAATAAATTTCAAAAATTATCAGTTATATAGATAAAGGTTCTAAAATAGTTCTTTAGTTATGAGTCAGCAAACATTTAAAAACTTAATCATCATAGAAAAAACACAAAAACAATATGATCATCTACGTGGTATAAATGCATTTTCCCAAGTTTTCAAGTAATTTTTACTCTTTTACTTTTAAACATCCCAGACTGATCAAATATGATTCTGATAGAGAAAAATCTGCTCTTTCACACAGTATAAAGAATTTTGGAATTTGAGGTTATGAATTTGAAATATTTTCTCCCAAACATACCCTATTTTCTGGAAGCTTATTTTTTCATCCAACTTTATGCGGCCAGATCTCAAAACGTGTAAGCTTATAGAGCTTCAAACTTTGCAGGCTTTATAGCATCAATAGTGTCAGTTATATCTCAAAATAGCATCTAATTTAGTTCATTTCCATGGAAGCTGTGTGCATTGAAATTTGGGCATAAATTTGATGCGACAAATAACAATGGGTTTTTTTGTCAACTTTGGGCTACAGTTGAGCACTCAATATTTTAGTACAAACCTCAAAACTTCAATTTTTGGATTTTTACTATAAAACTGTATATGGCTTCAAAGAATTTTATTTACAGCATTAATAGTTAAAACATAGCCTCAACTCAAAACTAGTCACTCAATCACATTTTGTCGGCCGCTGTTATTTGACCCAGTTTTTGGAGGGCAATAGCACAACAACCAAGCTCAATAGAATGTTCTTGCTTGGTATAGGAATAAATGTGTAAAATTTCAAGAAAATTGGAGAAGGTAAGGTGGGAGCCATTGGTCCACTTGACATGGAATCGCCCTCCTGTAAGGTAACATTGTAGAAAACAGATCCCACCAAGATTCCATAGTCCACACTTTGAGCAGCTTTTGTAAGCGTTATTTTCACGTGTCAATAAACTAAATGATAATACGTTATGTTTTTTCTTCACTTCTCTCCCACATAACCGGACAAGCTGTGCTTTCAGGAAAATCCTTTGACAAACATATGTGAGTGGCTGTCTTAGAAACAATAAGACAGGTCCGTTAAAGTTAAAATTTCAACATAATTTTGGAAAAATACGCTTTTTATACCAAGCACCACATATGAAAATGCAAAATAATTAAAAGGACAGCTCTATTTTCAATGATATACAAGGTGAATACAAAAGTCTGAACCCCACTTTTATTTTTTGAACCGAAGCAGATATGTCAATTTTGATGAATCCAATGAATAGGAAGTTGTGGGTGGCCTACCCATGGTGCACTTTTCATCATCCCAAATATGCAAATTAGGACACATTCAAAATTTATCTCAAAAACCGTAAGGGATAGAGAAAAAAAACAATTGCAAACTTGTTCAGCATAAAAAAAAAAAAAAAAAAAAATCATCCAAATTGGACCAACCTATCACCCACAATCACGTGGTGAACTGTTTGTAGCTTCAATATCAACTGCACAAGGAAAACTGAATGTTGATATTTCCACCATGTAAAGCTTGCAAATCAAAAAATTAACATTCACTTTCATGCGGAAAAGCAAATAAAAGGCATGTTTCAGCACACAGAAGACAGAACAATTCCAGGATGGCCAGCTACACTGTTCCGGAAATGGTCAACATGATCTTCTGCTTCGGAGAGGCAAGGAGAAACCTACATGCTGCAGTTAGGTTGTATCGAGACAGATACCCTAACGAGGACGACCAAGGGCACAAGGCGACGAGGATACAACAACACTAGTTCTGGCTGCAGTTGCTGCAAATCCCCACACAAACAGCAGAGCAATTGCTGCAGATGTTGGGTGCCATCAGAGAACTGTTCTCAACATTCTACACGCACATCATTTTCACCCATACCATATTCATTGTCACCAGGAGTTACTGCCATTGGATTATGTTGCTAATGCCGCCTTCTGCAACTGGTTACTTACCTGCCTGGATGACAATCCAAACTTCATTCATGAGGTGTTGTGGACAGATGAAGCCCAGTTCACCAGGGATGGAGTTATCAACAGGCTCAACCATCATCATTGGGCAGACGAAAACCCACGATGTCTGCGAGAAGCAACTCATCAAGTGAACTGGAGAATCAATGTGTTGTGTGGATTGTACAATGACACTGTGGTTAGACCGTATTTTTACGATGGAACACTGACTGCAGAACGCTACCGGGCTGAAATTCTCAACGTGGTAGTCACAAACTTTATTGACAATTTGCCATTGGCCTCGTTTCAGCGCACGTGGTTTCAGCATGATGGAGCTCCTCCACATTGGGGGTTGGTCGTTCGCGAGCGTCTAAGTGAGATGTTTGGACAACAATGGATTGGCCGAGGAGGACCAGTTCGTTGGCCACCCCGCTCCCCTGATTTTACACCACTTGACTTTTTCTTGTGGGGATACCTGAAGGACAAGGTTTATGCTACGCAGCCCGCCTCACTGGAGGATCTGGTTCAACGAATCCAGGAAGCGTGCCGAGGAGTAACACCAGCCATGCTTGCCGATGTTTTGGCGTCAGTTAGGTTCCGTGCCCAATTGTGTTATTGTGCCCACGGTCGTCACATCGAGCATTTTGTTGATTAATTATTTTTTAAAACTGTTTGAAGTAATTTGTTTGTGCAGTGTGACTGTTTGTAAGCTACAAACAGTTCACCACGTGATTGTGGGTGATTGGTTGGTCCGATTTGGATGATTTTTTTTTTGTTTTGTTTGTTTTTTTATGCTGAACAAGTTTGCAATTGGGTTTTTTTCTCTATCCCTTACGGTTTTTGAGATAAATTTTGAATGTGTCCTATTTTGCATATTTGGGATGATGAAAAGTGCACCATGGGATAGGCCACCCACAACTTCCTATTCATTGGTATCATCAAAATTGACATATCTGCTTCGGTTCAAAAAATAAAAGGGGGTTCAGACTTTTGTATTCACCCTGTATATCACTTTAAAAACAACTGTATATGTGACTTACATATGATACTCTTAAAAAATTAAACAACTGCATGCATTGTGTTTAACAGAATGCTAAAAGGAGTTTATTTGTCAGCTTTCGAGAAAGGACAGATTGACATTTTGCATTCTCAAAGAAAATCTTTTTGAGAAACTGCAAAAAAGTATAGGACAATCAAAAACCCCAGTCCATAATTGAAGGGCTTGGTGGAAGACTATGGTAAGCCACAAAAATTAAATTTTATAGGAGAGCATGTTAAAGTTTTGAAAAACCGGCCAATTTCCTTTAAGTGAAGACAATGGTTCATGTTTTATGGCACCGTATAATTACAGATTCACGTAATATTCGGACAGTGCATTAGCTCTATTATCAATCCTAGTTCAGTACTATTAAAATGTCAATTTTGACCGAAGTGTGCTTACTATAATCTTCTCCCAAGCCCTTCAATTATGATACGAAAGATGATACATTTGGAGAACACAGTCACAGCGGAAGAAAAGCTAAGTTGACATGAGGAACAAATAACAAATATGCAGGACAGATCAAATAAAAACATACCCGCAGCTGAAATCAAGCATGAATTAGCCCTAAACGTATATAAACAGACAATAACGGAATGTTGTTTTGAATCAAAGTGGGCATTTAAAATTTCAAGTCGTGAAGAAGAAACCTCCATTGATATTAACGCATAAAGCCAGTAGGTTGGAGTGGGGAAAGGATAAAGTTGGATGGGATCTACAATGGACACAGGTAATCTTCAGCGACGAAAAAAAGTGGAATTTGGATGGGCCTGATCGTGGTGCGTACAGTTGGTATGATTTGAGAAAAGAAAATTTATTGCATTCCAAGAGACAACAAGGAGGTGCATGCGTGATGACATGGGCTGCATTCTCTTTTCATGGGAAAACGCCATTGATCTTCACATTATCAAAAATGAATGCAAATTCATACCAATATATACTGCAAAATTACGTGTTGCTATGCTGGAACAAATGTGGGGGAGGAAGTGGAATTTTTATAAAGCTAATGTTTCCATTCATAAAGCGAAAAACCACTCTACAGTGGCCTGATCGCAATAATATTTCACCCAATAATAAGATTGGGTGTCCAGCAAGGTCTCCCGATCTTAATTCCATTGAGAACCTGTGGGGAATCCTGGTCAGAGAAGTTTACCATGGCGGACGGCAATTTGACACAGTCCAGGCTTTGAAAAGACAAGTTCAACTAAGCCGGGAGTAGTTTTCCGCAGATGTTCTCTGTTCACTTGGTTCTAGGAAAAAACCTGTTGCTGAGATAATAATTCATTGATTATAAATTGATTATAAAATCTCAAGTCTTTAGTTCACAATATTTTTTTTTGTTTTGTTATGTTAAAAATTCTGACATGCCCTTTTCATTTTAGTCGATATTTTAAACAGGTGATGCTTATTATATCAGCTCTTATAATGTATGTGTACAAATGAATATATTTGACTACAAATATTGTAAGGTTCTATTGCCAATTTGTTTTTAGACCCAACAACATTTTTGTTAATGCGTTATTTTGTGCATATAAGAAAAAGAACACGATGTCCTTTTCAGTTTTGGTCGCACTGTACTTGTTTAAGCTCATCGTCATGAAATTTCTAAATAAGGAAGTGATTTCCATGAAACGATTGGCTCTACTATGATGTCTGTCAACATTTTCGTTTATCGCTAAAACAGTATACCGCTTATTATCCACAATATGATGAGCGTTTAAAAAGATTTTCACTATTTACAAAAGAAATATCTTGTCTATTTAATTCCTTTTTTTCAATGTTGGAAATATTTACTTTCATTTGAAACACAACCGTACGCATACATAAACACACTAAAAAATTATTACATCGAGCTTGAAACTTTAATGACTTAAAGTGATCTCTGATTATTGCTATGACTGACAAAGGAATTAAAAACCATGTAGTTTATTTTAAAATAATTAAAACCACGTACTTAAAGCACGTAGAAGAGAAAGAACGACGAAAACATTTCCAATGAAAACATATTAATAATGAATAGCACGTAAAGCATTTCATTTCACATCTGTTTGTGAAACAGGATGTTGTTAACAAACCAGAAAGCGGAAAATTCATGTCTCCATTTCATCAATATCTTTTGTCAATTCGTTAAAATATTGATCGATTAAAGACAAGAGAACAAGCTGGGCCAAATAAAATAAACAACAGTCATGGAATGCATCGAGAAAACGCAGCGAAGGAGATCTAAAATCATCCTTCTCTTTTTCCTTGAAGGGAAAAACAAAAGGATTTAAAATTTTTGTAATTAATAATTCATTTACAATATAAATAAAAAGGAAATAATAATATTGAAATTTATTCGTTGAATACAATTTAATCCAATCAACATTCTATAAGGGTCGTACCAATGAAAACGAAAATTATTTATTTTATCCAAAGTGTATACAAGGAATTTAAAAATACTCTCTAATTGCGTTAAGGCATTTATCCCACTGTGTAACAAGGCGTGTAATTTCTTTACGGAAGAAGTCTTTCGCTTGCGTGTGGAACCATTCCAAAACCTCCTCCTTCACTTTATCGTCCGACTGAAACCTGCGGCCTTTCAGGTGTTTCTCCAGATCCCCAAACACGTGAAAGTCACATGGGGATAAGTCAGGGCCGTAAGGTGGATGTTGCATTGCTTCCCAGCTGAACTTTTTTGATGAGGTCTACCGTTGCTTTCGAGGTGTGAGGACGCGCGTTGTCGTGGAGAAGAAGCACTCCTTCTGTAAGAAGTCCAGGACGCTTGCATTTGATGGCCGCGCTCAGTGCCTTCAATGTTTCCCCATATATCGTGCTGCGTTAACTGTGGTGCCTTTTTCAAGAAAGTCCAGTAAAATCGGGCCTTTGCGATCAAAAAACACGGTCAACATCACCTTCCCCGTGCTGTCTGCGATTGCTTTTGATTTTTTCGGGGGTGGTGACCCATAATGCTTCCATTGACGACGTTGGCGTTTGCTTTCGGGCTGGACGAAGGCATCACGCGCAGAGTTTCGAAGCGCGAGCTATCGTTCTTTCTCACGTGATGCCATACTTGCAACCTATTGTTAAAAACAAAAACTTACGATCCTACACGTCGTCTTTTTTTTTCCCCACATACATTTTCGTTTTCATTTGTACGACCCTTATATTTAATAATTATTAATGGCCTCTTCATCTTCAAATTTTATCTCATTCCCAGGGTATCAAAATAAATATGAAAAAAGAATCCTTTTTACTCAAATTTTCTAACCGCAAACCTTACTGCCTAAACAAACGCGTACTATGTAGAGTTGAGATTACTTCAAACAACCCTATTTAGAGATTAGATTATTAGGGCTGTCTCCCGCTCTTATACTGTACTCTGTCCAGCGAATTTGACATTTCCAGTCAAACTTTCGTTGAATGAAATACAGGACTCCAAAATACAGAGGATTAAGTTCATTACAAAATGAATAATTTGATTATGCAAATACTGGAAACATGTGAATGTAATGTGAGCGGAATGACCGAGGCTAAAAATGATTTTGAAAGAGGGTATGCCATGAAAATCTGACCGCAGAATATACAGGGCGATTCAAGTGACTCTAATAAACTTAGGCATTTTGTTGGGAAGATCAGGTTGAGCAAAAAAATGCCATATGAACATAGGTCGTATTCCAAATTAGATACAGAATTATAACAGATCATATTTTTATTAGTGTAGTAGAAAATAGGTAAACAAAACACATAGATTTAAATCTGGGTATTCTCCTTTTAATGGGGAAGATCGTAAATTAAATGTAATAAAAAACAAAATAAATATACAAACAAAACACATGAATATACGATTTAGTACAAGGTGATCCAAAAGTCAGTTCACCCAACTATGTATGTAAAATGAAAACCATTAAACATACCGTCGTTAAATTTGCAGTGGATATTCTTTAATGAATGCGATACTTATTTAGCCTACAGTAAATGTTGAAAGTCGCCCCCATTCTCCTGCTTGCACAAACGAACGCGACGGCACATTCTTGGAAACGCGTTGCATCACTGTTAATACAGATGGTTATTACAACACATTCGAACAATTTATAGAGCAGTTAACAGATGGTTATTATCAACAGGACGGAGCTACCGCTCACGCAGCACAAATCTCAATGAAGCGAGTGTAATCTGTTTTTGAGGATGGAGTAATTTCGAAGGAAATTTGGCCACCTCGTTCACCGGACCTAACTCCCCTGGATTAAGTAATGAGTTAGTACCATTAGAACACGAACCAATGAACCGATTTGAAAATCTTTTTCTTTATCATAAATTGTCATCGATTCTGCATAAGTGTGTCAAATTGCAGCTCCCTAGCTCGTCGACGTTTTCTGTGGGAGTATTTAAAACGTCGGAGGTATGCCAACAATCCACACTCTAGACGAACTGAAAGCAAGCATTCGCTCGAAAATCCGCGTCATGCTGGAACGCGTTTCCAAGAATATGTGCCGAAGCAGGAGTATGGGGGCCACTTTGAATATTTACTGTATGCTCAACCAGTGTCGCATAGAATAAAAGATATCCACCGCAAATTTGACGTCGGTATGTTTAATAGTTTTCATTCGATACATATAATTTAATGTTTAATGGTTAGTTCTTTGGCTGAACTAACTTTTGGATCACCCTGTATAACAAGCACTCAAAATGTGTTCCTTTTAGCGTAAATACAAGCACGACATCTACGAATCATCGAATCAAAAACACAAACAAGTATGGCATCAGTATTGCTAATTTGATTGGCCGCATCAATTATCCGATGGAGTAAATGTTCACGAGTATTGATGTCAACAAACAAGGGATTGCCAATAGCTATAAACATTGTTATAAACGGCTTTCGAAATAAACATATTACTTGTTTCATTCTTCTATCGATCTCCGTTTCCAAGATATTTATTCTTAATATCAGGGAGTCTTTTACGGGTCACTGTAACTACATGTAACGTTTTTCTATTACACGAAAAAAACAAACACACTTTTATCAGTTGTAATTCTGTACTTAATTAGAATACGATTTAAATTAATATAATTTTTTTTGTTGAACCTGATTTCCCAAACAAATTGCCGAAGTTTCTCACGCTCATTGTGAATCACCATATGTAACAAAAGTTTGAAACGAGTCTTAATGAATCCTTGTAGTGAAGATACAAAACAAGACAGAAACCTAGACGACATAATTTTCATTAACCTTACATCACCTTAGAAGGATATCAGAAATTAGATACGGTTTGGAATTACGTAGTACGTTTAAAACCTTTTGGAGAGGTTTAAGAGATTTATGGATTAGATAGGAAGAATTCAGTACCTTCTCAAAATGGCTTACAAAGTTCAGAAATGATTTAGGACGTTGGAAGCTCAAAAGACAACGATTTGTAGTCATGCGGAAACCAGTGGTTTGGTTGCTGTCGACGGTAATATTCCATTAACTAATTCCTCCGAGCCATAATCCAGAAAAGAGAATCCAAAAATCTTTATCCGTTCGAAACTAATGCCGGACCTGGATGGATGAAGGACGTAGCAGATGATTCTTAGGAATTTGCTAAAAGTGAAGGTAAAAGACACTGCACAGCCAAAAGTATCTGGACACCCCTTTTGTATTGTGGTTTCAACTCCCATGATGCACTCCATCACTTTTGATATAAATGATGTAACCACAATTAATACAGCACTGACTAAGTCCGCCAGCATGCCGAAAAGTTGTCCCACTTTCAGAGGCGTTATCATAGAGTGCCGCATGAGTAAAAAATCAATTGGCGAAATCGGTGTCTTGTTCGGGCATGATGTGCAAAAGTACAAAGAGAGAGGTACAATAACGACAGCAAAACGTTCAAGGTAGTCAAGACCAGCGAGAAGAGAGACGAACGTGCTCTTTCGCGGGCGGTGCTGAAGAATCGCAAAAGAACACTTTAGGACATCTCTGCTATTTCTGCAGTGGACCCAGACGCCAATTCATAGATCGTTGTTCATGGCTCATCTGCTCGCAAGTGCGATGTGTCCTTCATGAGATGGGCATTTTCGGAAGGGCCGGAAAGAGGAAGCTTTTTGTCCCAAAGGTGAATGCTTTTGTCACTGAAAAGGTTATGTGGAGTGATGAAAGCCGATTCAGTCTCCAGCCACTTTCTGACGGTCGTGCAAGGTCTGGAGGCGACCAAAAGAGAAATGTGCTGGAAAGTGCCTCGTGGGACCTATAACTTGTGTGACATGTGGCTTAAGATATCAAACGAGTTAAAATATCACCTTCCTGGGGCGATGGTATAATTTTTTGGTATGCACCAGCCTGCTTCTTCCAACAAGACAATGCTCCAGGCAATGCTGCTCGTTCAGCAAAGGCGTGGTTTTCGTTGAAGATTACTGAAATCCACTCGCTGATAGTCTCGAGCTGTTCGCTACAGAGACAATAGCGCTAACCTATAAAATAGAAACATTCGAATTCTAAGCGCAAAGATATACAATTTACGCCTATGTTTTCGGTCTGATTTCCGCTGATATCCTATAGAAATATATCTGCGAGACTTTTTTAAAATCATCTTCCCATGTTAAGCAATAGGCGAGTAGCGCTCAGCAATCTTGAGTATGTTGTAAATCGAAGACTCTCTAAATACGATTAAAATAAAAATCCGTTATTGAAATAAATGTTCATGCGTGGAAGGAACCCATTCGGCAAAACTGTCTGCTAAATTCGAAACAGAAACTCTTCTTAAGCACTTTCTACAAACATAATGTAAAGAGATAAAAATGTGCATTAACTGAAATATATGTCGTCGTCAGCTTTAAGCTAAGAAAAAAATTTTCAGCTTTGCAAAAAGAAAAAAAAAACCAACAAACAATGCAACATTTCCTCACGTCCATGTTAAATCACATCGTTTAACATTTTGCAATCTGGTTGTTTTCTGGGCTTAAAAACAACAACGCTTTAAACGCCCACGTTAAGAATGTCATTTGCCAACGAACTGGTTTCGCCTATCATCCTGTGTACGAAGAAAGGGCCCAACTCAACTACGGTAATTTTGCTTTTTATAGGGGGCAATGAATACTAACCAATCAACCTAAAGGTCCTTATTACAACCAGTAACCATAGCGACTAAACAGATTCGAAGGAACTTTGCTTAATTCTCCGCTGAAGAAGATGGATGGAAACGGCAGACGGCGGAGGGAGAGAAAATACCCTCCTCATTGCAATTTCCTTTCAAGTTTCATCAGCCCAATACTGTTATTAAAAGAAAAAAAAAGATCCAATTTAAAACTCAAATTAACTAAGGCATACATTTCATAAGGTTTTTCCAAGAAAACTTTTCTGAGTTTATTTATTTCACTCTGATAATTGCCTGAAAACGATGCATATCCATTAAAGCTAACTTTAGCCATTGAGAAGCAACGTCCTGCATCAAAGGCCTGTTTTTATAAATAAAAGTTCCAGTTACAATTTTAAGGAACACGTTCTCTATTTTTGTACCTTACATACAAAAGTCTTTCACACTTCCTCCTGTCTGTGCAGAAAATGGAGATATCCCAAATCTGTTGCAGCCAACAAATAGGAAGCCGTGGGTGGGCTATCTGTTGTGACGTTCCAATGACCTGATTATGCAAATTTGGTCATATACAAAATTCATCTTAAGAGATAGGAATCAATTTCCAATTAAAACTTGTTCCGCATTCAATTATGAACAGTAACGCAAAAATGCTGCATCATAATCGGATGAAGAGAAAACTTAAAAATGAAACTGAAACATTTCTAGAAGCAAAGAATTGACATTTATTCTTCAAGTAACAAACTTGAAGATACAGAAGCTACTCAGCAACAAACACTAATTAAGAATGCGCTCAAAATGTCTTCCACCAGTCCCAAAGCACAACTGAACACGGTATTGTACGGAATTCCTAACAGACTTCAGAGTGGATGGGCGACTACAACGGACCCTGTTACCGGCGCCATCTTGTATCCACACAAAGAGTATTATCGATATATCGATTATTAACATTAACGTATATCGGCTATAATATCGATAAATTTTATTCATAAATATCGACATATCTTTACTGATACCGGAACATCATTATCTCCAAGTTCCTGAAGACTTAAATAGCTGAAGTGGAAACTCAATGATAAAGCAATCAACTGGTTCGCAGATCGGGAATTCTTCCTTTCTAAGCCATCAAAAACAAAGCTGAGTCGAACGTTCGTGATCCCTGGTTCGGAATTATTTCTTTTCGTTTTGCCCAAATGTATCTCGATATATTGACTTAATGTTAGAACATTTTCACCAGCAATTATCTATTACTTTAGTGTCGTCTTAGGATGTTGGCGAATCTTCATTATTGGCCTATATTCCTGCCATATCTTCATAACCGGGTGGCTAATTAGTCGAGGCAGAGGCGAATTAAGTTGATACAAGGACGCGTCCATAGATGCTAATTACGCAAGACTGAATTTCTCTCTCTCTCTCTCTCTCTCTCTCTCTCTCTCTCTCTCTCTCTCTC
>JAHWFO010047224.1:1124431-1159466 GCA_023313115.1 Rhysida immarginata | reverse complement strand
TTTTTTCCTGAAAGTTTACGAAAGAGAAGGCGCAACAAATGTACTTAGGAGAGGAGGGAAAAAAAGTTAATAAAGAGAGCGGGATTTCGGTTGCGATGGTGGCGCTTTGTACGTTAAGCCACTGAAATAAGGAATGGTATCAGAAAAAAATCCTTCACCATAAAAAAAAATCTTCTTCCTCCCACATCTTTACAACCAACGAATTCGACTTAAGAACCCAAATAGTTCATCATCCAGGATTAGAAAAGATCGTCGTTCTAGAAGAAGGAAAAACAACAGTCTCTTCTAAGAAAAAAATATATAACAGAAACATGTTTTCCCATTCCCGTTGTTTTAGAAAACTTCTGTTGTTTAAGAAAAGTCCACTTATCCGGGAAATAAAAGATAGAATAATGAATACACCTCGCGTTAATCGTATCTGACGTGTATGACGTTATCCCTCCTCCCCGAAATGATCATCACCGCTAATTGATCTCGTTTTGGCTCTGTATTGCGTCTTATGTTAGCAGACAGCTGATGCCCTGTTGTACATTGAATGGCCAATTTATTATGACCACCTCCTCAGTACTTCGTTGGCCATCTTTCACCTTTAATACTGCGTCGATTCTTCTTGGCATGGACTTTTCGAGATGTTGATAGATATTTGTGGAATTTGAGACCATGCTTGATAAATAGCAATTTCCAAGTTGTATACAAGGTGCTTCTAAATGTTGTTACCAAACACTACACACAGTTGGGGGACACCAAAATAAACATTTTTTAGCATAGCATGGAGGGAGGGGGCGGAACCCTACCATTGTCCTCTATGAGGGAGAGAAGTGATGTAACGTCCTGCTATTGGGGCTCTGGGCAGGCCAATCCGTTTCTTTAACTCCGTTGTCTCGAAACCAGATCTTGCTTTATGGCAAGGAGCATTGTCAAGTTGATACTGAAAAGGCCGATCCCCGAACTGTTCCCACAACGTTAGCAGTGCACAGTTGTCCAAAATGTCTCGATAAGCAAAAGCATTCATCGTTCCTTTAACAGAAACAAGCTGGCCCAGTCCGAACCGTGAAAAAGAGCCCCATACCATGATACCACCTCCTCCAAACTTCGCAGTGAGCACCGCTTCCTCAGGTAGGAAACGTTCTCTAGGCATCCGCCAAACCCAACTTCGTCCATCTGATTGCCAGAGTGTACACTGGGATTCATCAGTTCATAGGACAGGTCTCCACCGATCCATGCTCCATTTTCTGCGAGTTTTACACCATTCCAAACGTCGCCTGGAATTGTTGTCAGTGATGAAGGGCTTGTAAGCAGCAGCACGACCGTGGAAACCCAGGGAATGGAGTTCACGACGAATGGTGATTGTGCTAGCAACACAGGAAGGAGAATTTCTGAATTCTGTAGCAATCATTTCAGCAGAAGACCTTCGATTGCTCCGGGTCACACGTGTAAGCACTTGACGATCTCGGCCTGTCAATTTCTTAGGTCTGCCAGTTCGTGCTTGCACTGTTGTTGCTCCCTGGGTCCACTTCGCAATCACATTGCATATAGTAGTACGGGTTATTTGTAGAATGGTGAAAATCTCACGAACTGAACTTGTTGCACAAGTGCATCCTATGATGGTTCCACGTTGGAAGTCGCTGAGCTCTTTTGAACGACCCAATCTTAAAAATAAGAAGCAGGTTTGTGTCTGAAGGTGTGTGAGGCTATTTAAATAATTCATATATCATTGTCATGCTACATTTGGCATATTTCAAGAGTTATGAGGGGTGTCCCTAAGCTTTTGATCCCTTAATGTATAAATACTATGGTAGGACACCTTATTTTGCTTCAGTGTTGCCCGTCTGTCGTCTTTACAATTTCTGGACCCCGTTCCACTAGAGTATTCATTAGTCGATGACGAACACAAATTGCATGTTGAGATCCAGCTGTTTCTCTGACATGCCAGTTTTTAAACACTTTAACAACAACAGCTCTTGAACATTTCACGAATGCGGCGACTTCGTTCTTCATGCTACTAGCTTATACAATCTTCCTACATTCAAAGTCTGTCAATCGCGTTATTTACTTATACCTTGACAAACAGCTTTCCTTTGTTATGCCAGTCTGCCCTCTTGCGACAACAGCGTGAACCCTAGAGCTAATTTGTTTAAAACTGTCAGGTGGTCATAATAGATTGGCCACTCAGTTGTCTAACTTAATTGGAATGTTTAGTTTATCAAGAATCCCACTACTTTTGATAAGGTAGTGCATCTGCTATTATCGTATCTCATCTGTAAGTGCTCATAAATGTGTAGTTTATTAATGATAGCACTCCACCCCCCCCCCCCTTAAGATGCAAACTTAACTTTTTACTTTAAGCTGCAATTTCTATTATCTTTTACCCCAAGAATTTAAAAGCAATTCGTTTTTAAAACCGCCGCGCAGAACATTATACTTGGCGAAAAGTGTTTCCTTCTTTTTTCTCCAGGCCCCAATCCAGACGTTACATTCTGATAACAACCCCCACCGCTTCAAGCTAATGAACTTTAATGGGGGTTTATTTTTTAATTTTCTTTAAGTTTTTTAGGAAATAGAGAGCGCGCTTTCCGAAAGTTGGTAATGCGATTATTGCTTCGTAACGAGTAAAAATGCCATTATACAATTTGTAGTTCAAAATGAAAATTTGCCGCGCGCTCCAATTTTAATGAAAAAAAAAATCCTAATTCCTAAAATTAACTTCATACACTTCCATGGTATACTTTCATTTAACTTCGTTCCTTCACTGCCAAGTTTAACTGGCCGTTCCTTCATGTCAGCCGTTCTATATCATCTAAAATGATGGTAAGAGCCAAAATCAGTTATTTGAACTGCGAGCAAAAATTCCTTTCTTAATAATACAATTAATCCCTGGCCTTTCGCGAGCTTTGCGGTTTAGATTACTCTAACAACGAGCTTGGTCCCTTCGGAGTAGTTCTGAATGATTGCGTTTTAAGCGGAGGTTGCCATTTTACGGTAACAGATAAAGAAAGGGAGAGAGTCCTGATCTAACGCGCGTCCGTTGAAGCATTTTAAATAAAAACAGAGAATCGACGTGCAGAATTTGATGTTAGCTTCTATAAAAAATGCGGACGTACACGATAATAAAAACTGGCAACCAGCTAGTAACCAGTATAACCCGGCGTGTGCAGCTAAACGGCGTGGGAAAGAGTCAATGAGATGCTGAAAGTTGTCCACTGGTATCTGGAGCCATATACAATTGTCCGACAATTGTTGAAGGGTGCTTGGTAGAGGATCCATGGAACGAAGACGGTGGTCGAAGTGATCCCAAAGGTGCTCGATTTGATATAGGGGAAATTAGGGGGCCCAGGGAAATACTCGAGAATCTTGGTCTTGCTCCTCGACCCAATGACTTACAATTCTGGTCATAAGACACGTCGTATTGTCCTACTTGAATATGTTCGGATGTAGATGATCCGCAACGATAGATAAATAAATAAACCGATAAGGTATGACATAGCCAAGTACCGAAAGGTCAAACTAGTTGCCGTCACATTAACCATTCCAAACATATTTCCAAAATTTTGTAATCGTTTTTGACTGTCTTCCACTGAATCCAATTGGACTATCTTCGAACTTATTAACTACTCTTACACAGGGCGTTTCTAAATTTTCTCCCATATTCTACATATTTATTACTCAAAAACTATTACAGATTTTAACGTGATTTTTTTATTCACAGAGAAAAACTCAAAACGTTTCTTAGCATGCCTTAATAAATTTCAACCTGTCCCCCCATTTATGGTGTGAAGGATGTCAAAGCGAAATTCGATTTCCTCCCATGTTCGGGCTAGCATTTCGGGGGCGATTTCAGCGATTGTTTCAATTATTCTGTTCTTGAGAATTTCAATGTCATCAACGTTGGTCTTGTACACTCTGTCTTTCACATATCCCCAGAATAAAAAATCCAGAGGGTTCGCCCATCCCTTCCAATCCATCGTTCTGGAACGTTCGTATCAAGGCACTGCCTAACTTGCAGGCTCCAGTGAGGAGGTGCTCCATCTTGTTGGTAGACTATGTTAGGCTGCAGTTCTTTCACCTATGGAATCAGGTAGTTCTCCAGCATATCTAGGTAGGTTGCAGCGGTAATGGTGTCTTCAGCGAAAAAGAAAGGTCCGATTACTCGATCGTGCATTAAACCGCACCAAACATTAACCTTTGGGCTCTCACGTATACTTCCTTAGAACGTGGGGGTTTTGTGAGCCCCAATTGCGGCAGTTGTGCCAGTTAACTGCTCCGGAAGTATGGAATGTTGCCTCATCAGAAAACAAAATATCCTCAAGGAAGATGGGATCATTGTCGATTTCTTGGAGCATATCCTCAGCAAACTTCTTGCGCTTCGGTCGGTCATCTGGCTTCAGTTCATGCATCATCTGGATTTTGTAGGGTGTAAGCACGGCCTTCTAGATACTAACAGGCCTGAACATGGAAAAGATAAAACATTATTACGTCAAACTGGTGGTGCTATTACAGAAGTTAGTTCAACGTCACAATCTTAGTGCTTCAACAATACAATATTGACGTCATGTTCAGGCCTAGTAGTTTCTAGGAGGCCGTGGTGTAAGACGAAGATGGTGCACTATTTTATGTACGGATGTCATTGGCATATCCAGTTTACGAGCCGCTTGGCGAAGTGATTTACGGGGATTACGATCGAACGCCTCCTTGACCTTTTCTACTCTGTGGTTTTGCTGAAGGTCTACCAGCACCCTTTTAGTGTAACACGATGCCTGTGTTTAAATATTTTTCATGCCATAGATTAATTGACTTATGATTTGGAGGATCCTTTTTAAACTTTGTTTTGAACATTCTCTGAACTGTAATCATTGACTTAAATTCAGCAAGCCATAACACACATTGAGCTTTTTCTTGAACACTCGCCATTGTTACCGCGTCTTGCGAAAACTGGAACAACGCGTCAACCCATTATCAACTCCCGCGAGGCTAAGAAACTTTTTGAGTTTTTCTTTGTGAATAAAAAAAAACACGTTAAAATCTGTAATAGTTTTTGAGTAGTAAACATGTATAATACGGGAGATAATTTAGAAACATCCTGCATATTCATTCATGACATGTCGTTCCAAATCCATACATATATATTATAAATCAGAGTCCGTTGGAACGTTTGTCCTTTTACAACTCAGAAAATACTCAACGAATCTCCACGAAATTTTCCATGTACATAGTTAGTGTCACTGTGCTTTAAGTAGGGTACTTTTTATATCATATTTATAACAATTTTTTAAGTTATTCTTATTTTTCGAAAAGTTGAATTGTTTTCAAAGGATGTCACTAGATGGCGATACTATCTTATCGAAAAGTTGAAACCACGGTTTATAGATATTCATGGTCATCGAGCTCCATTGTTAAAATGAAGCTAAAGTTTCTAGCTCCGGTAGAGCGGGAACTCTATTGAAAAGTGGCGCTGCATGTACAATCGTCCCAACTGCGCCTGCAGCGCCGCCCTATCGGCAGATAGTAACTTTACTTTCATATTCAGTTACTCTATCGCAGGTCGCGGTCGGCCTTAGTGCGATCTGTGCGGCACCTGGCGCGATCTGTTTTGCTTAGCTTCTCGAAACAATGGAAAATGGCTCGATGACCATGACTATCTATAGACCGTGGTTGAAACTGTCAGCTGATGTTACGTATTTGTTCCTGAACACGTAATAGTCGGCTGCGAGCTGACAGTTTTGTTACGTTTTGTACAAGCGTTAAATTACATTAAGTTTGAGATGTAGGCGAATTCATGCAACAGAGGGGACTAAAATCGCTTCTTCCAAAAATACAGCAATCCAATTGCTGACTACAACAGAATTTGCGCGTGCGCACAGACCAGGGAATTAAAAGACCGTGCTAAAATTTAGTTATACATGTAACTTTAATTTGACATATTAATATTATTTTATTAAATAATTTCGTTTATAGAAGTAAAACTACTATATAATGATTAAAGAGACCATAGCTTAAATTTCAGCATCAATAATGCAAAATTTCATCATACAAACTAATGACGTATATTAAAGATAGAACCGGAAATCTGCCAGCATACTTGAAGTGGGAAGGTCCGCCTTCAAGAACCGTCATGGCCGAAAGTGAGCAAAACAAATGGCTAAACATGAGGATACCTGATTAACAATTCTTTCCCACTCCGATCACGGAATGATAAGTTTATCTCTTCGTTAACTTTGTATTTGAAGTATTTTATAATATTTTATAAATAATTTTTCGATTATGGTTTCAATTTCAATTTCGTTTCAATCATCTTTCGGTACGTATTTTCGATTTATGGGTGTGGAAAGTGATTCCTGATCCTTTTTCGTGTCTATTTGTATGGTTGTACGCGGAAACTTTGAGGGATGGTTTTGAATTAATTATTCCTCGGGCCCAAAATCGTCAAAAACGAAGAAACCACACAGCTAACAACACCACGGCTCACTCCTGCCCAGAACTGCCATGGCTTCAGTTGGCTTCACTTTGGTGGCGATGTTAACAATAGGATTCGGAATCTACCTTTAATATACGTCATTGGAACAAACAGCCCGAGCAACGCTCGACGGGCATATCAGTTAGACTTTTGTTTTCAAAGGATGTCACTAGATGGTGATGCCAGACGAAGAATGTTTCATTTTATTCAATTTTTCCAGACTTTCAAGGTCGGAAGTATATATTTTCAGGAAGCTTGCTTCTCTCACGGTCAGTTATACGTTGGTTGCTCCCGCGTGTCCAGCTGTCGAAATCTACATGTTTTTGCGCCACAGGGGAAGACATACAACGTTGTTTACCGAAATGGACTTGAATGCACAACTACTTTACAATCTATGCCTAGCTTGCCTGTGTAGCTGATTCATTTATCTTATCATTTTCTTTTTCATTATTTACTTTTGTACATACAATTTAATTTTCTTTTGTTCCCAGTTCATTGTTCATAAATCATCATTTTTGGTTTAAAATGATTATGAAAGGTTTGGAGGAAGCTTTCTAGACTGTTTCTCATTTTCTTGCATTTCGTTCATAGTTTGTTAATCATAGTTCAATTTTTAACATAACAACCAATCGTTACAAAAATTACTCAACGCGTCTTTTCCACCCGGGCGAAACCGGGTAATATTGCTAGTTGTTTGATATATTTCAAACACCCTTAGCATTGGAAATTTTCAACGGTACTATAATGGTATCATTAGAAGAGGTACCACTGAATGAAATTCGATCATCTTTGAACTTATTAACTACTCTTATATATTCGTTCATGATATATCGTTACAAATTCTACCATCATCGAACTGTATTTATCGATTGTCAAAAACGTACTTAATAACTGCTCATAGCTCGTCATTACGAGGTGTTTGATGTATTACTTGTTATATCTTCGCCTTGAAAATTTTAGGGGATGTCATACAGTAATGAGCACATGCTAATGTACCGATTGTGATCAATTTCGAAAAGGTTCGTGCGATGAACCATATTTATCGATTGGCGTAAACAGATTTTGAAAATCTCTCATACTCTTCGAGAAGATCGAGTTACAGACGGACAGACACATTTCCCCCACTAATAGCATAAAGCATCATTCGGTACTTAATAAAATCGTGTGAGCGCGCCTTTCAGTGATAACAGTGGACCCAGACAATCCCAGGAAAGCATACTCCAGACCATAACATTGCCACCACCAGCTTGTGTTTGCCAACAATAGCCACAGGCAGTTTTTTTTTGGAGGTGTCCCGCGAAAAGGGCAACCTATTGCCAATAACAAAAGCAAATTGTAGTCGTTTCTATCGATGCACCTTTGTCAGTATGGATGCAGTGACCATCCCTCTGCTTCGGAACCCCATACGCAACAGGATTTGCTATACTGTCCTGGTAGCGGTTAAACCCCTTAAGTTCATTTAGACTGAATTGCTCATGTACCTTCCAACACTCACTGCTATATATATCCTCAACATACAATAGGTCCATGATCGACTCCTGAAAGTGCACTGCAGAGACCTTGACCGGTGGATTCTCAGCGGTTCCCAAAAATACGTTGGAAAAATTTTTTTTCCAATGACACCTAAAGTCTGGGCGGGCCTTTTCATTCCTGTGCCGGTAGAAAATGGTGCATGGTGTATTGGTGCGATTCATGTGTAGCCAGGTTTCATTTCAACTGAACCTACCATTGACTGGGAATCGTTATGTCCAGCTGCTTGGTGACCATTTGCAGCCCTTCATGTACGGTAACAATCATGGGATGTTCCAGGAGAAGAATGCGCCATATCACCGGGCCAACATTACTCACGACTGGTTTGAGGAGCATTCTGAGCAATTCCAAAGAATAAATTGGCCATATATATCGTCTTCACAACCATGAACCCCATCGAACATATTTGGGATACTACTGAACGATCCATTCGTGCACAAGAGCGTCCACCTGAAACACTCATGCAATTATGGGAGGCTATCGAGACTGCATGGCTGAACAGGACTTCAGACCATACCCTGTCGAGTTGCTGCATTTCGCCGGGCAAAAGGAGGTCTGTGTTTTACCTGGTAGCGGAACAGATGTCACCGAGTTTCAGAAGGGACAATTTGTTGGCCTATTACGAAGCAGAGAAAACGAGGAAAGATCTGAACCATCAATCTCGAGGAGTAACCGTGGTCGGAAAAACTTCTGAATAATCGTGACTGGAGATCATTAAGAAGCATGGTGAAGGCAAACGGAAAAGATTCCACATTAGAATTGACGGGGAAGTTTATCAAATGAGTCCACAAAAGCATATCCACACGCACAATGCAACGGGAACTTAAAGGAATGGGACTAAGCAGCTGCTCTGCCACAAGACAACCGTTTATCAGTGAGACTAATAGGAAAAAACGATTACTCTTCGCCCGGAGCACAAAAAATTGGTTTATGGAGCAGTAGGAAAATGTTACGTGGTCTAATGAATCCATGTTTCCCTATTCCAAACTGATAGCGCATCAGAGTACGAAGAGAACCGCACGAAGCGAAGGACCCGTCATATCGTGGTACGTATTATCCAAGCCAGTGGAGGCAGCTTGATGATCTCTGGTTGCTTCTATTGGTCTAGTCTGAGTTCTACAACATTATGCAGCAATAAAATGAAGTCGGCCGAATATCTGAATATAGTGGATGACCAGGTTATTCCATCCATGAACGAGTTCTTTCCTGACAGCACTGCAATATTTCAGGACAACATGTAACTCATCGGTTATAGTCTCAAGATCAGTTCTTTTAACACTTCACATGGAAAGTCTTTGGAATGTATTATACGGAGAGGTTCCATTCTCCCCGTATCTGGGCGAAAAATTGCTGTAAGACTGTACAACAATAGACGTAGAGAAGATCCACGAACTTCTTGAGTTTCATACCAAGACGAATACGCGCCTCATCAAAACGTAAGGCGGTCCAACTAAATATTAAACTGCGCCGGTTTTTTTTTTTGCAGCGGCTATATGTTCAGCTATATGTACAGCTTTATGTTCGCACCACTCGTATATTGATGAATCTAGCGCAGAGCGGCAGTTGTAGCGACGGCCTCTTAGTGCATCTTTCATGGTTGTGAAAAGCCAAAAGTCACTCGGAGCCAGATCAGGCAAATATTATGCATGTTGCAGCAACTCAATTTTGTTTTCCTGGAAAAAATCCTGAACTGCACGTGCTCGGTGTGGTGGCGCATTGCCGTGATGGGAAATGAAGTCTTGCTTACCATTACCAACTATGGACGGTTTTTTCAATCGCAGGCATGAAATGTTTCGTGAGGACATCCTTGTATGATTGTCCAGTAACAGTTGTTCCTTCAGGTACAGGATACGTCAGAATCATTCCATGGGAGTCCCAGAACATAGCATACAACGTAGATGATTGCACACGAAACTTCCTTGGTGGTGGTGGTGGTGGTGGTGTCAAATGCTTCCACTGGGCTGACTGCCTCTTTGTTTCCGGATTGAAGATTCATCCGTGGTGCTATTGACGTCAAGAAACTGAGGTCTCTGGAATGTCGAGCTAAGATGTTGCTGCACATTTCCTTTCTTACAGCCATTTACTCCTCACTGAACGATTTCAGTACCCACCGTGCTGAAACCTTTGAATTTGCAAATCATCGTGAAGTATGGAGTAAGCTGAACAAACAGAAATATCCAATCTTTTAGCAACATCCTCGACTGTCATCCTACGGTCCTCCATGATAATGTTATCAGCCAATACACCGTTGTTACAGTTTTTGCAGTCGTCGGCCTTCCTGATCGTTGTCCATCTTCGCACATTGCTAATATCTAGCAAACTAACCCAAATATACCTTTCGTAATTCGTTATGACTTTCGCATGGTTGCAGGCTTTTTTCATAACTGTGAGAAACTTGATAATAACGTGCTGTTCTTCCCTGCTGAATGATGCTATTTTGCAGTATACTCGATAACAACATCTGTCAATGGTCGCCGCGTGCACGCCGATCACGTGATTAAAACATCATTGGTGTTTAACGTTTCGTTCTTTGCTGTTCTTCATTTAGGAGTGCAATAAATTTGTTTACAAATTACGATATCCTTAACATACTTTTTGACTGCACCTCGTATTTGCTGACAAACTCTGAAACGATCACAATCTTAGAACCAAACGGGTCCAAGGATAAGTATGGCCAACTCATTAACATACCTTTAAAGAGATGAAACACGAAGCTAATTTCCCAAATAGCGTGACAATCAATCTTAATTTGATTTTCGTCCGGTGGGCTCTATTACAGGCAATTGTAAAAGAACGGGTGTTAATATCCACCAGTGAAAAAGAGACCTACATATATATGCACTTTAAAAATATTAAAACAAAGCAAATCCCAAAAGAGGCATAGACGAGAGTCTCATTTACCTTAAAAGCTTTTCATTTTTATCAATTAAACTTCATTAACGGATGCCGAACCCTATCGTGTAATTATCACGGACATGAGACGAAAAATCAATGATGCCAGCGACTGTGTTCGGGGTTCGTGATTGCAAGTTTGTAAAAACAAAAAGCTAAACAAAATCAATTTAACTTCCTAGGCAAACTAGTAATTTAACGCAAATTCAATTTCTATCTCGTAAATAAATCACGTTCTTAATTTACGTTCCTTTGTTTTGATTGAGTACTATCGCGCTGTTTCCTTCACATCCCCTACCTTTCTTTTAGTTTCTTTCGATGCTTTAAAAAACCACAAAAGAAAATAAGGAGGAAGAAAAAAACAATCAACGATTCGTAGCAGAGAGATTAATGTCCATTTCTCATGGCGATAACTATCTCTTAATAACCCAGTTCCTCACTCGATTATTAAAATAAAAAGCGCAAACAACTTACGACATTAACATGCACGCGAAAAGACTTTCAAAGGGAAATCGATTAGCGAGCTACTCGCCAAAATGTGTTTGGAACGAAACGCAGGAAGGAAAGGAATTCTTTAAAAATACTTAAAACCAGACGAAAACACGGGAACCAAAGATTTGCTCCTCGTTTACGATCCTGTAAATAAAAGCCGTATTTGTTGATCGATCCACTTGTTGTATACTAATGACAATAAATTCTCCTGTTCCCTAATCAAACTATTTTGATGGAATTTACTTTTAGCAACCGATTCGGATATTTTCCCTTAGCGCTTTCGAACGAGCTAAACAAAAACTCTAATAAAACAGGCGCAGAGTTTATTTCTTCGTTTCAACTGGATTGTAAGGGCTTCTGGTGAGAGCACAGTGTTTAAATATAGTGTTGTTGCAAATGAAACGTCCATTTTTATGTATTAGAAGAAGATCAAAAAAAGAAAAAGAAAGCAAGATACAAGGGTGTCCATAAAAGATTTACACAGAGTAATCCAAAAGTCCTGAAAAACTTTAAAACTCAATAATCTGCACACGAATGCAGATAAAAAGATTCTGTTTGCACAGAAACGATTGAAATGAAGTCAAATTTTTTCCAGGAAAAATACGAGGGTGGGCTGAAAAGTAATGCCTCCATGGCTGTAACTTTTTTATTTTTTAACCGATTTTCAAAATTCTTTTTGTATCTGATACTCACATTTCTCCTCTATGTAATGCACTATTCACTTTTCGACATAGTCCCCATCCCTTTCCACGCATTGTAGCAACGCGTGACTAGTCGGGTGAACCCGTCGGAGAGGAATTCCGGGGTTGTTCTCGACACCAAGACCGAACGGCAGGTTTCACCTCGTCGTCAGAACGCAACTCATGGCCCTTAAGGTGCTCTTTCCTCTTTGGGAAGTGGTGAAAGTCGCAAGGTGCAAAGTCTTTCATTTTTGAACTGCAGTTTTTCATCTTTGAACTGTACGCGCTGCAATCACCTCTGATGTGTGGCGATCGTGTGCGGACGGGCGTTATCGTGCTGCAGAAGAGGATCCAAAGCTGCCATTCAATCCTCGTGTCGACGACAACCCCAGAATTCCTCTCCGACGGGTTCACCCGACTAGTCACGCGTTGGTACAATGCGTCGAAAGGGATGGGGACTATGTCGAAAAGTGAATAGTGCATTACATACAGGTATTGGACATTGAAACTGAAACACCTTCGCAAATAGCACTGGTTAACCCCAGGGCTGAATAGAACCTTCTGCTAGGTAATTAATCGTATGCATATCAATGAATCACGTGTCAGAGGTCTTGGTAGTCACTCCAGTAGAAAAGTTCTATAGTAAGCTTCAAATTGTCTGTGCAGAGCGCTATAATGGGAGACATATCCGACTTCAAAAGAGGGCAGATTGTTGGGGCGCGTCTAGCAGGTGCATCTGTGTCCAAAACTGCCACACTTTGTGATGTCTCACGTGCTACAGTATCCAGGGTGATCTGTGCATATGAACAGGAAGGACGAACCACGTCCAGGAGGAGCAACTGTAGTTGAAAACGGAAGTTGTCGGAAAGAGACGTTAGGACATTGACCAGGAGTGTTGCACGAAAGCGGAAAACCACCGCAGCAGAAATCACCGCAGAAATGAATACACACCTCCAGGAACCTGTGTGCACGAAGACAATCTGTCGTTACCTGCATAAATCCAACATCCATGGCAGGGTTGCTATACCGAAGCCTTTCATCAGTAGTACAAATGCCTCCAAGCGGGTTCAGTGGTGCCGGACGCATAAAACCTGGACGTTGGATGACCTCAAACGCGTCATATTCTCGGATAAGTCCAGCTACACTGTCTTCCAAACAACAGGGAGGGTATTCGTCTGGAGGAGCCCCTCTGATGCCTACAACCCAGACTGCTTGGCACCCACAGTCCAACACGGAGGTGGATCAGTAATGGGTGGATCAGTAATGGTCTGGGGTGCAAACTGTGCAGGACCTCTACCGATCCTTCCCAAGACGTGTTGCTGCTGTGCTGGCTGCCCACGGTGCCCCAACACCTTATTAAATAAAGATTTTGGATTTCTACAGGATGTCCAATACCTGTAGAGGAGAAATGTGAGTATCAGATACAAAAAGAATTTTGAAAATCGGTTAAAAAATAAAAAAGTTACAGCCATGGAGGCATTACTTTTCAGCCCACCCTCGTAATAATAATAATAATAATAATAATAATAATAATAATAATAATAATAATGCTAAAATTGTTCGGTTTCGAACCCACAGATGGCGTTGTCAGGTTACAGATCTCACCTGCGAAATTGTAGGCATAGAAATGCTGTCATTAATCGAGAAGGCCCACTTAATTAAACTTTATTATCAGAATAAGGAAAGAGCCAGTGTGGCATTGCGAGCATATCGACATATGCATGGAATAAGAGATGGTGAAGGACCTATGAGATGTGCTGCAGTGAATGATACGACGATTTGAAGCCACGGGTTTTTTGGTTGCACGTCAAGAAGAGGCCGGCCCTCACTAACACTGCTGTCGCCCAGAAAAGTGTCTGAACGAATTGACATTTCTTACAGCAGTGTAGGGCGATCGCTGCGAATTATCCTTAAGCGATTTCCGCACAAATTACAATATAATTATGAAGTGACGCCTGACCAGTTCATCACTCGCCAAGATTTCGCTAATTGGGTATTCAGTAAAATGGAGCATCAGCACGACTGGCTTTTCACTGTGCTTTGGACCGATAAAGCGCATTTCACACTATCTGGCAGTGTTAACAAACACAATTACCGTGTGTGGAGTACGAAAACCCACATGCATTTGTTGAACAACCCCTACATCAGCCAAATGTTACAGTCTGGTGTGACTTCACCACTGATTTACAGGATCGGGACACTTTAATATGACCACCTGCTAGTATCCGGAATATCCACCTTTGGCGGCAAGCACAGCAGCTAGTCGACGTGGCAGAGAGTCAATAAGTTCTCGGAAGGTGGTTGCATGTATCTGGGACCATTCGGCGATCAGTGCATCCCGTAATTCCATCACCGTGCGTGGTGGAGGGTCCAGCTTGCGAACATGGCGATAGAGATGGTCCCACAAATGTTCAATGGGGTTGAGGTCCGGGGAGTTTGGTGGTCATGGGAGTAGCTTGAGTTCATCCTCAGTCGTAGACAATTTTGGCAGTATGGCAGGGAGCATTGTCTTGTTGAAAGGTGCCATCACCCTGAGGAAACACTGTCGACATGAAGGGGTGTACCTGGTCTGCGACGATCGTCAGGTAACGAACAGCATTCAGTGTACCCTCCAATGGTATCAGTGGACTCATACCATACCACGAAAACATCCCCCAAACAGTCACACCTTTCCCACCAGCCCGTCGTCTGTCAACGATGGTGTCGGGATGCCTGTTCTCAGATGCTTCCCAGCGAATTCTCCATCGTCAGTCCACTCTGTTCACCGAAAACCGCGACTCGTCACAGAAAGCAACCCTTTGCCACTCGGCCGAGGTCCAATGGCGATAGTCCATTGCGAATTGGAGGCATTTTCGGCGATGCACAGGCGTCAACATGGGTGCTGTTACCATACGCCTGCTCCGGAGCCCCAACCTCAAGAGGGATCGTTGCACTGTCTTGGTGCTGACACGCCTAGTGGCCCCACTGTTCATTTGCTGTGTCAGTTGCTCAATAGTGGCACGCCGATTGGTCTTGGCCAGGCGTCGTAACCGACGCTCGCTTATAGGATCGATGACCCGTGGGGTCCCACAATTACCTCTTCGGTTGCTCGAAACTGTCTGGTTCGTCCAGACGCGGTACACCTTCACAACGGCAGCGCTAGAACAGTTCACAAAGGTGGCCGTTTCTGAAATGCTGCCCACCTTGGCCCGATAGCCAATGATCATCCCCTTTTGGAGGTCCGACAGGTCACTTGCTCTGCCCATGACGGCGACAATTGCTGTGTTAACGGATGCTACTACACGTCTGCTGTTGTCAGCTTTTAATGATATGCAATGATTTTTCATCTGCATACCATGGGACGTTCCAACATGTTCGAGGAGAGGTGGTCATATTAATGTGTCCTGACCTTGTATAATCGGTCCAGTTTTCTTCGAGGACGTTACTGTCGACGCAAAATAAGTTGGCAGCTCGGCTATTCCATACTGAAACTGCATGGGGGTGATCGTGTACGAGGAAAGGTGAAGAAAAAAAATGTGGTTCTCATTATTTGAAAAGGGGGCGATAGGTTTGCAATGCTATGAATTCACGTTATTTTTCGAGTTGAAAAGCAAAATAGAAGCCGCATTTTTCAACCTTGCTAGAACCTTTTCCCGAGAACGTGTGCTTATTTGCACCACTGGCTAAGTCCTGTTTTATTAAAATTGGTACACCAAGTGCGTAATGGCTACTTGTCAGCTTATTTTTTTTTTTGTATTTTTTCTCTCGACTAATATGACTTTCATATTTCCTTTCCTACTCCTGGCAATAGACTGACCCAGCCAGAGTAGCAAAACATACAGTGGCACTATTACTTAATAATGCTATCACACCCATTAGCGTAGAATAATTCTCAGAATTAAATAGCCGAGGTGCCAACTTATTTTGCGTCGAAAGTACAGGGACTGAAAACGGTTACTGTCGTTGGTGTGTGTTATGCAGCACTGTTACGGATCAGCATCATTCCAGAATTGCAAGTGCGACAAGCACTGCATACATTCACCGCATAATGTCGCGCCTGTGCAAGTACTGCTCTGTTCGCATGCATGGCCACCCAGATCGCCCGATCTAACGCCTTGTGACTTTTGGCTATGGAGATACCTGAAGTCAAAAGTGTACCGCGACCAACCCACATCACTGGCAACATTGAAAGATTCCATCCAGCAACTTGTATCTGCATACCGAGAGAAATGTTGCTTAATGCAGTGAATCGTGTGGTGTCCCGTCTGATGGTTGAGTTGCTGAATGACGGACGGCACATTGAACATTTGTAAGCCGATAGTTGTTAACTATTAGTTAATCTGTTCTCTTACCGTCTGAAAATTTGCATAATGTCTGTAACTTAACAACGCCATCTGTTTGTCAAAAACCGAACAATTCTAGCATTTTTTTTCCATTTCAATCGGTTTTATCTTCATTCCTGTGCGAATTAGTGAGTTTTAAAATTTTTCCTGATTTTTAGATCACTCTGTACATTAACAGTGCTTAATAAAGTTTGAACGTATTAACATAATCATGCATCGTTTTCAACAAGTTACACTAAAACTCTAAAGTTTCTCTGCTCTATTCGTTTATTGCAGAAACTGCTGATGTATCGACAGAACAAAAGATGACAGTGTAGCATGGCTTGCCGAAACTAAATGACCGATCGTTATTCAGAGGAGATATACGTAAACTTAAGTTAAGCAACGACCAGATAAAAGGCCGATTAATGCCTGGATGAAAACCTTTTGGGAGACCAGATCGGTAATGAAAAGGAAGGGCAGAGAACGGCCCAGCGCATCAGACGAGACAATAGAAGAAATCAGAATATCTTACAGTGAAGGTATAACGTATGTTAACAAGAAAAAAATCTTACAATATCTTAAATCGTTTTATGTAAATTAAACTATTTGAATATAATCTGTTTGTATTGAAATAACTATCCCGTGTCAGATATTTTGAGAAATTGTAAAACAAAAGAAAGAGTTATTAAAAAGCGTCCCCCCCCCCGCCTTCCAAAAGTAAGTTAACACCAATGACACATCAGATATACATGTATGCAAAATTTTACCGACCATAATTATTACTGAATCAGAAAAAATGGAAGGAAAAATTCCACGATGTGGATTCGAACCAAGAACCACGAGTATCACGCTCGTTGCCTCTATCAATTGGACTATCGTGAACACGGTACGGCGAGGCTGTCACCAGAAATTCTTAAAAACTGCAAGGTAGTCACAATGATGGGGAGGGGGGGGCACTCAGCTCGTAGATCGGGAATTCCTCCTTTCCAAACCATTAGAAAAATTTCACCAGATGTTCTCACTTAAATTCATATTCGGACTATTTGCTGGCCATTCATCCAAAGTTTGTATGTTTCGTTGTTGAAGAAATTCTTTAACCTTTTTAAACCTGTGGCATGAAGGGTTGTAATCTTGAAAGAGAACAGCATCTTGGAAGGAATCTTCGACTGTCGGAATCAAAAAATGCTCTAAAATATCAATGTAGACCTCAAAATTGATACCATGGTGGTCCTGTTAATGATGCACCATTTTCCTCGGCCGTATTTTGAAATGCACCCCCATATTATCAGACTTTGATGAAATTTTTTGGTTGACAGTGAGCACTCTGGATGAAACTTTTCCGTAGAGACGCCACACAAATTTTCCTGCATCACCACCTATTCCTACACATATCCAAGATTCGTCGCTGAAAATCACTTGACTCCAGTCATCTTCTGTCCAGATGGAGTGCTTCTTTGCCCATACAAGTCGCTTCATTTTGTTTTTGCTTTTCTGAAGCGGTAACCCATCTTGTTTAGTCTGTTGCCAACTACTGAATCACAGACATGGACTTGGCTCTACTTCTTTCATTCATTGTTAAAATGCTGATGAAGCTCGCATTTTTTTTTACAATTTTCTGCAAATTTCGGATCTTGCTTGGTACTGGTTTTCACTTCTGTACTGTTTCTTGACATCTCCATTTTCTTGAAACCGCTTCCAGATCTTTACAACAGTAGATTGTGCACGGTTCGGAAGTCCTGCTATCTCACACAGTGTTTTTACCAGACTTTATCGATTGCACAAGTTGTATTTTTGAAAGCCTCACAATACTCTTTGACAGGCACCATCGGTGACGATTGCCTATGTTATGTAATAATTATGCAAATCCTAAAATTTCTTTTCAGGACCAGCACACATTTCAAAGGTAAGGTCAGTTGTAGAAAGCTGAATATTACTTAACATATGGTCGATTCCAAACTTTTCGCGTACTTGGCATTGTGAAAAGGCCATGTAACTACTTTATGTCTTCTTCTTTATTAAAAGTTCTTGTTATGCTAAAGAAATATAATACATAAGGTGAATTTTCAGGTTATTGGTTATTTATAAATCCATTTGCGAATGAGATCTGATGCATAACGTATAGATTTTAGCAATACATCAACACTGATTTCATACTTTTTGTAATCATTTTATTCCATTAGGATGTAACCAAAAATGATGGAAAGTAATAACTAAACTGTTCAAACTATGCTTTTGTGGGCAGGATTCACCCCCCCCCCCTATTGTTGCAATCTTCCTTTTTTGTTCTTGCTTCTAATATAATTGAATTATAATGTTGCTTCATTATAATGTTGTTATATTCAACGGTGAGTCAATTCACATTAAATTTTACTTTATCAACACAAGAACGTATTATGCGTTAAAGTTTAAGTGAGATGCCATGTTGGAAGGAATAGCCTTGCTCAGTTCATCCTTTGTTAGAAACAAGTTTGTAATTGCTGAAAGATAAATCCATAAGGACGTAAGGTCGCGATCGATAAATCTGTTTGTTCACTGAACTTCAATCTGGAATCAAGTATCGTTCCAAGAATTTTCATAGTTTTGCCGATATAACTTTCTCTCCAGGAAATAATGATGCATTTGGAAAAGTCTTTGCCCGATCTAACAAGGAGAACCTGAGTACTCTGACTCACCAAATTAAACATACATACAAAGCCATTCGACGCACTTCTCAAAATTTTCCGAGAAAAAATTCATAAAGTTTGTTATAATTGGCTACACTTTATAAATAGCCTAATTGGTGCATAGATTTTTATCGTGTTCAGGTGGTCTAGTAGCAAAACGTTTTGCAGGTACGGGTTCAAATCCCGCCTTAAATAATTTTTTTTTAATATGTATGGGAATGTGTAATTCATTTACTAAATATATTTCCGATTTTCCAATTTGCTACTATCATTTTTGTTATAAAATGCATATAAGAATTATTATAATTAAACATAATCTAAAATTTCAAAATAATCAGTAAGAAAGCAAAAATAAACAAAAAAACAAATAAACTGGGAAATTTATAAAGGGACTGATGTTTTAAAACCAACGAAAAAAGATTAGGTGGATAATTATAATGATAAAGGAAAAGAAAACACTCTTGATATGTTGTGGCTAAAAAGTGTTCTCCTTTCTTTTAACAAAATCTAAAATTTCGATTTGCTATGGTTATTTTTTACATAAATTGAAAGGTTATTACAAATTTTATTTATTTCCTTTTTTAAAAAAAATCACAAACTGAGTTCTAATTGACGTGTAGGTAAAGACAGGAGTAATAGTTAATTCCGTTCATAACAAACTTTTGCTCCTAGAAACAGGAAATTGAAATTTGTTGGCTAATTTGCTAGTTAAAAATGTTAATGAAGGGTGATTGATAAACTATAGATACCAATATGATGCATTATATTTAATAGTAAATACATGGTGCAATAATTATTTAATCTTTGTGTGAGTTAAATATCATCCCAAAAGTTACAAAATTTATAAAAATAATTAAATGTGGATAATTAATCTTTTTTCCTTAAATGCTCGTTTATCACATTGGACTATTAACTATAATTCGTATATGGATTTTATTAAAAAAAAATGGTGGTAGCAAATTGGAAATTTAGTAAATGAATTACACATTCCCATACATGTTGAAAAAAATTTATGAAGAGAAAAAAAAATTATCGAAGGCGGGATTTGAACCCGTAAGTGCAAACAAAAGGCGTGCGCTTTACCACTAGACCACATGATAAAAATCTATGCTACAATTAGGATATTTATAAAGTGTAGTCAATTATAACAAACTTTATTAATTTTTTTCTCGGAAAATTTTAAGAAGTGCGTTGAATCGCTTTGCATCTATGTTTAATTTGGTGAAAGCTACACGTGCAATTTTTTTTTTTTTAAATCAAAATCGGTGAGTCAGAGTACTCAGATTCTCCTTGTAAGAATAAATAATCACTGTAATAAATAACATCTTCGTCGGCATATGTCGAGGTGAAAGAGCCGCATTGTTAAAATATTATCATCAACATAACTAAGGATTTTGGAATTGAACTGATGGTCAAACAAAGAAACGCGGTCTTTGCTTCGAATCCAGATCGCGTAATTTTTCCTTCCATTTGTCATGCCTTATGTTGAAGCATTTACTCCAGCCTTATTTGTTACTTTTTTACGACTTTTTTTTATTGTTTTCAAAATTTATTATTTTATTATTTACATAAAGTTTATATTAAAGAACGAATGTATAAATTCGTTACACTAAATAACTTTTAACCCAAAAGATTTTCTTCACTCTTTTCAAAGTAAATGCATTTGCCTTAGCTATTAAATACATAACATTTGTACATTAACTATAGTCAAAATAGGCGGTCAGTGCGCTTCCACTACACTTTCGGGAACCTGAAAACTTAAATCCACGCTTTTTTTTTTTTTTCGTGAGTAAATTGAAATCACATGCCTAGATTATACAGTGGTTGAGCAACGAATACTGCTCCAGATTGGACTTATTTTGATAAGATAAACTTGCTGTTTGGTCACTTTTCCTTTGCTTTGGCGAAGAGTGTTGGCAAATAAATAGAGGTACATCATTCAGCAGTGACCGTAGGCGATTCTCCAAGGCAACTGTGGTTAAATGTCCCGTACGTCCGAATAAAGATGCATCGTTTAACGGTCATTTTCCGGCTCGAAGTTTGTTACGTCTAAATCTCTTTGGCTTCTCTTCATTTGAAAAGACACTGAATCGACTGACGCTTGCTTTCGAGCTCATTACAGTATGCTGTCTCTAAATATGTAAAATATGGCCTTACATTAATCGAACCGTAACTGTTTCTGCTTATTGTCGACGTAGCACTGAATCATAATCGTGAGGTCGTAATCCTCCTATGAGGGCATATAGTACAATGAAGAAAGCTAACTCATGTCACGAAATGAAGAATTACACTGCCTGATCAAAAAACAGTCGCCGTCGAATACTCAATAAGCAAATATTTAAGAGCCTATCACAGGCTAACTATTCCAGTCATGTGCGAATTTTCGCAGGCAATACTTCACTTAGCTTGTCCTGCATGAATTTATCACTTCATTTGTCTGTGAACGTACCACCTGGCCATGGGAAAAGATGTCACTGAGTTTCAGAAGGGGCAAATTGTTGACCTATTCCAAGAAAGAAAACCAGCAAAGACTTTGCGGCAATTACTGAAACTAGCGTAAGGGATCTGTTCAACGCCGCATTATTAAAGCTTTGAAGGAAAGATCTAATCAACCAAGGAAAAACTATGATGGAAAGGAAAATTTGAATAATCGTCACCGGAGATCATTAAGATATATGATAAAGGCAAACTGAAGACATTCCAATTTAGAACCAGAATAGTAAAAGAGAATCCCCAAAAGCATATCCACACGCACAATGCGACGGGAACTTAAAGGAATAGGACTAAGCAGCTGCTCTTCTACAAGAAGACTAACTGTCAGTGAGTCTTAATAGGAAAAAGTGATTACTGTTCGCCGGAAGCACAAGCATTGGAGTATGAAGCAGTGGGAAAAGTCATCTGGTTTGATGAATATAGGTTTACTCTTTTCCAGAGCGATGGGTGCCTCAGGATAAGTTGAGAACCCCATTAAATGATGGTCTCGTCATGCGTGGAACCCACTGTCTAAGCCTGTGGAGGCCGTGCGATGATCTCAGGTTGCTTCTGTTGGTCTGGTCTGGATTCTGCAGCAATAAAAATGACATCAGTCGAATATCTCCATATACTGATAACGGGTTCTTTCTTCACTGGGCACTGGAATATTCCAGGACGACAACACCGAACTCGAACTGACAATTTCTGTCTCATGATCAGTCATTTCAACACATCAAAAGGCCCCTACAGACTTCTGATCTTAATCCTATATAAAATCTTTTTATGCACATAGGACAAAAAGTTACTCTTTTGCTGTTAACAGTGCGTTGCACATCCCTTCGCTTTAATATCAGCATTGATTGTACGAGTCTCTTTAGATAGTCCATATCTATCTCCAAACATGCTGCAGGAAATTTAACCAGGAGGTCGGCGATGTTAGTCGGATGGCGATTCTTCCGCTTAACACGTTGCTCCAAGTAGTCCCACAAATTCTCTATTCTGTTCAGATCTGGGGATTTGGCGGGCCAATCGAGGTGCTGCACGGTCTGATCATGCTCGTTAAACACTCCTCCACGGATCTATCTCTGTGAACTCTGCAGTTATCATCTTGATAGTAGATATCCTTGACGTGATTCACAAAAGGCAGTAGTTGTCCATCCAGAATGTCAGGAGAGTCATGCTGGTTAAGTCTGGTGTTAAGTTCAACGAGAGGTCAATGTTCATTGTACTGAAAATTTGCTCACAACATCACAGAGCCACCACCCGCCTGCACTACACCTTGGACACAATCAGGGTGAAACGCTTCTTTGTTTCTTCTATGCACACGATGTCGAGCGTTACTCGAATAAAGACAAAAGTTTGAGTCTTCCGACTAAATCACGCGTTTCCAGTCATCTACAATCCAGTTCTGATATCCCTTGCACTACTGTACACGAGCTTTGTTGTGAGCTAGAGATGCTTGCGGGGTAACCGGCTCCAGATGTCCATTTTATGCAGTAGCCTCCTTAAGGTTCTTTCCCAAACTTTTCTATGCGGACCATTATTGACTTCTTGCAGCCATTCTAGCATGGTTTGAAAGCGGTTGGCCGTGACCAGGCGCGATATTCGTCTTTGGTCCCGTTCAGTCAGCGTTGACTTCCGACCACATTTTCGATGATTTTTGCCACCCGACGTGCCTGTAGATCATTTCTTGAACTCACGGATAACTGATATCCAGCAAAGCTAGCTACTTCTTGCACGGGACGACCCTTTTTGCAACTGAGATACGTTTGGCTTACGACCCATTTTTCCCAGTCAAGTTCGACACGGAATAACACAAACTGCTGTTAATAATGCTCGTACGTAGAACTCTCAAAGCGATTAACTTTTTCTCCGGTGTGTTTATAAAGGGCATACGAAAAGTTTCCTTTCGCCCCGTGACATTGCAGGATCTAAGCGAGGAATTACTGGACCACTGGTGAAATAGACATAGAGAAGATCCAGTAACTCGTTGAATCGATGCTACGGCGAATGCGCGCCGTCATCAAAGCGAATAGCAGCCCAACTAAATATTAAACTGGGCGAGGTTTTTTTGGGGTTTTTTTAGCCAGCAGTGTTTCAACCATAAAGAGCACTATTCCAAGAAAATTTTCTTCTTTAAGCAATCACGGTTTCTAAAAAGAAATGATTGCTATGTATGCTTGAGAAGGAATTTCAATTAATATGGAAAAAGGCTTGAAGCATAATTCTGAGGACATTAAGAAAATCAATACCAACAGTTAGGCAAATTCATTTGGAATCTGATTAGCAAATTTTAATTTTCAATATTTCAAAAAAAATTATAAAACATTAACTTTTCAGTTTAATAATTGCTTTCGAGAAATTAAAATCGGCTAATGTTAAAATGCAGCTACTCGGACAGGAGTTCTGGATTCTGCGTGCAATGGCTCTATTTCTGGAACGAAACGCCGGCTTTACTGGTCCATATGATGCCATGACTCCTCTCCATCCAGCAATGTTCTAAAGGCTTCCAGGAAGAGAACGTCTCAACAGCTGTTTCGACGCTGACGCTTGTTCTAAATACCCACGAAGTGGATGGCGTATCCCCCTCCTTAATTGTTGTATTCATTAGGAAGTCTTGTTTACTAGTTGCTGAAAGAGTGCCACGTGCCGTTCACGTATTTCAAAATAATCGATGTGAGCACATCGTTAGTCTTGACAAAGGCCATAAAAGGAGAGTGCCTATGTGTTAATTCCAAGCAAATTTTTAAAGGTTGCTTTAACAAATCGCCACGGTTACTTGACGATTCTGAGTTTCACAGTATACACGTTTAAAATAATATACGAAATAACATTTCTTTATAATTACATTGTAGCCTATAAACAGAAATTACGTATAAGCAAACAAAATTTTAAAATCACTTCGCTACGGAATTGTTTACCGAATATTTCAAGAAGAAAACCAAATATCCAATTAGTGATTTGCAAGCTGTTCATTAATTAAAGCCAAACAACAAGATAGTTTTACAGAAAACTGATTACGATCTATGATAACGGTTTGGAGGAGAAAGTGTACGAAGAAAACCCCTTTCACCGCCAACGATCGTGTTCTATTTGGTGACTCTGCTTATGGACTATTGCCTGCACCGTATCTTCTATTGTGGAAGAAACATCTGCAGAACGGCGAGGCTGATGTTGTTCAATTCCTGTTTGTAGGCTTCCCAGGAACCCTCAATGGTTATGGGACGGCGTCTAGGAAAGGGTTCGTTTCAATAATCCAAATCCACAGAAATCCATTCGGAATGCATCTGCTGACTTGACAGGGATATCATGAAAAGGTATATTGTGAATTCCAGTTTCATCTTCCAAATCCAACATAAACTGAACGGTCAAGTTAGACGTATGGGTGGACGCTTTGTCTCGATACAGCCAAACTTTGAGTTTGTCCTCTCCATACAATGCGGGGATTTCCTCGTAAAAAATTGGACGGAGATCATGCTGCTCATAGTAACGGGAGTTAACCTTAGCCTTCCTGTCCACTCTTTTGATAGTGAGTTTGCCGTTGTACGAGTATTCCCCAATCACCATAAATTTTTTGAAAAACTTTCCTTACATTCCTAAGACCACTTTTGATATGACTTCTCTCCTCGTAGATGGTAGAAGATCGCGCGGGGTTTGGTGCAATCGTTGAGGTAGATGTACGCTTCATCCGTACTTCCATCGTTCTACTGCGAGGTAACCCTCACAGAGCCTCCGACAGTTCCTCTTCCTTTCTGCGACGTTTCGTGGCAGCAGCTTATGAACACGAATCTTGTGATGCTTTTCCAGTTGCAAATATTTCTTTACTACGGTAGCCTGTGAAGTTCCTATAGTGTTTGTGATTCCTCTTTGAGTTGCTGGATTTTCACACAAGAAAATCTGCTTGACCTTTTGAATGACCTGTGGTGTTCGGCTTGTGGGAACTCGAGGATTGTGCTGTTTCTGGTCAGTTGAAATTAACTCTTCCCGAAATTTTTTTTTTCCAATCAGTACTTCCGATATGTCTTTCTTCGAAACAGAAACTTTGTGTTTTACATGCGCTAATTATAGCAGATTAGCTGTAATTTGCATTGGAAACAGCAGTAATGTACTTTTTCCAGTAATATTCGATTTTCGGAGACATATTTTCATGACATTTAATGCTTTCGAATGAAACACAACAATGCGGATGTATGTAACAGCATCATTTCACGTGCTTTCTGTCACGCATACATAACCGGCAGCATTCACGCAATAAAATCGTTACCAAAGATCGTAATCAACCTTCTGTATGTGAATCAGCCTATAATATCACATTTCTGAATGCTGAAAATGTCCTCCATCCTGGATACGTCGTCGCATGCATGTTACTGGCCACTCTTTGGAGGACTATGTTGTCAACACCATTGACCTCTTACGTTATGTTATTCAAATCATTCAGTGTCTGGGCGCGTATTGCGTAAACACTGTCCTTCAATTAGTCCCATAGGAAGAAGTCAGATGTTGATAAATCCGGAGATCTCGGTGGCCAAAGGTTCTTTTCGACATGAAAAGAAACTTCCAGTTGCTCCACATGAAAACACGTCTGTAATCTGCAATGCTGACAGCCGGTTAAAAAAAATAATCCAGTAATTCTCTGTAATCCAGAGATTGCAGACGATATAGAGCTAGGCTAAGAATATTTTCAACAAGACAGAGCCACATGCCATATTTGAAACAAATTCATGGAGCTGAAATAAAATTTGTTTTCTGTCCGGATAAATGTCTCCTTCTTGGCCTTCTTAAAAGATAGTTTACAATGGCGGCAACTACGTCGAAAAATGACCCCTGCATCACTTAACAAGTTGTAGTGATCGTTTTGTAAAATAAATATTTTTTAATAGAATACTAGCCCTTGTAACTTTACTTTCCGGACACGCCTCGTCTTATAGAGGCTTGTAATCTCCCAAATATATTCTACATTTGAAGTATCACAATCTGTGGTTAGCATCATTCCTGTCGAAAAGAATAAAGAAACGGGTTAATTTTATATGAATAATCCCGTTTAATACCATTATTAGTTAGTTGGTTTATTAGAATTTTTGGCGTCGACTACTAAGATCATTTTGCGCCTTTTACACAACTTATATCTGTGCGCAGCCCGGGACAAAAACAAGCATCCATGCCCACGGCGGGATTCGAACCCACGACCAGGTGGATCGAGAACTAGAAAGCCTATGCTAATGGCATGGTTAAAAGAGTGACATGACATAGGTACAATTAGTCAGGATTGTTATATGAAATCAAGTCAACTAAGAGCATGGCCATCGGATCCTATTGAGCATGCAATTTCCAAAATCCGGGCAATTTGTACCATTTTGTTTGAAAACAAAGAACGTACAAGTACTGGATTGACCATCTCGAATTATTGATCTTAACTTAATAAAACATCTCCGAAATGAATTAGCACGGAGAGTGCGAATGATCGAAGATACAAGAACTCCGTTATCAGATACAGGTGATGAATATGTCACGACGTTTGCCAGCCTTCATTTTGGCCTTATTAGCCCAGGGTGTTGCCGAGCCGGGTGACACATTTTAAGCGGTCATGAAAAATTGTACGCGAAACAAAACAAACAACACCACAATTTGATACAATGAAAGATGTCATTTATTTTACAAAAATTCCAAAACTATTTTTAAAAATTACGTCAGAAAGATGGCCTCCGTGTGAATCAATGCAAAAGTCCACACTTCACGAAAAAATATGGACGCTGTTCATCGCATTTTCGGATGTGTTATCTCTCGTTTCGGAGACATTGCTTGTCCTGCTCTGTCACTTGATCCGAGAGGACTTTTATAGAATAAAATTTTATAGAATAAGTGGTATATTTAGATCTATCAAATGATGTTGTTGCTTATTTGTTTTTGTTTTACGAATTATTTTTTTATGACCATTGGAAATGTTTCAGTCGGCTAGGCGCCCTCCTATATAAGAAATATAGTAAATAAAGAACAGTAGCACTAGTACCGTTGAAATGAATAAAGGTGCCCCGTTTCAGTGTATTCATATGCCGACTAAGCACAACCGGAGGAAGGGAGACGGGAATTAAAACAGACCTCTTATTGTCAAGCTCTAAAACTTTGTTTTCTGCTTTACACAGGAATTTGTAAAAATCAGCTCCTCTACTCCTGCTGCTAATTTACCGGCTTAAGGTTGAAAGGAAAAACTAACGGCGCGAAGTTTCAAAACATAAATGCCTAAAAGTTAAATAGCATAATAACGTGCGCTAAACTGCAACGAAAAATAAAAATAAATTACAAGAAATTAAGTAAAAATTTTAATATGCTCTTCAAAATGAAACAATGTTTAAAATTTCTATACGAAAAGTTTTTTCGTAGGCTGACATTTCAACAGTGCAGGCTTCATTTTATGAGTATAAAATTCAGAGGTATAACGGTTTGCAGGTGGAAACCGACCTTTGAGTGTATTCTCCCGCCATTTCTTGGCGGGTGCACTTTTGAAACAGTAGGCGGGGATTAAATATGCCACGTGTCTCGTCACAAATGTTCCAGGCGCTGCCGAAACTGACAACGCTAGCAAACAAGCCTTTCTCATGAACACAAAATGGCTCTCTTTATTACATTTAAACGAGCTCCTAAATTAAACGCCCTATATAATTTCCATTACGAGCCTCAAAAGTAAACCAGTTTATAGAAAAACCTCTCAAATACAGTAGAAACTCGATTATCCACTCTCCTATTTTCTGATCCAACAACTAATTAATAGGATGTTCCGAAATAGACTCATTTTTTAACGATAACGACTTATTCAGGAACAATTAGAATATGGCTTAGTCTTCATCCACTTGAAAGCATTTGGCTAAACAGTTTATTTCTGTAAATCAGCAAAAACAAGGTGAAGCCGCCCACGATCTTCATTCTTCCTGATTTGTTTTTAACGATTGTGTGCGACGAAATGAATCTTCGATTAAAGATTAAGTTACTGATTAAATTTGGAAGGATCCACAGTGTGGTGAAAATGCCTTCCTGGTAATTCTGCTAGATCATAAGGGACGTACTTCTCATCTTCTTCTTCTTCATTTATTTTTCTTAAGAGACTGGAAGAGCTGTCTACTAACGTTGCTCTTGGGATCCCATATATTTAGCGGCGGCTCTCAACCCCGGCAGGAATACCCAATTTATGCGCTTTAATGTCACTCACAGTCGATTTCTTCATATCAAGTTATTCATATCACTCACTGCACGACGAACACTCAAGTTCGAGTTTTTGGCAAACGCATTCCGAACTCTGGCAACATGTTTCGCCGACGATTTTACGGGAGGCCAGCCAGGTATTTCTTGTAATAAATTGTACCTCCTGAAGTTTCACCTCTCCTAATTATTTGCCAAATAAACTGCCTCTCGCGATCTACCTTCTTCAACTAAGTATTTTACATTTTTCTCTTATCGCAGTTGCATTGTCCTTTCTAGTATAGGAAAATCCTTTCCCATTTTTCTGCTGTTCGTGGAAAAAAACGTTTGCTAACAGATCTATTATCATGAGGTTCATGCAAATTAATTAGCGCACATGCACTTAGCGAACGACATATTTGTACAATAATTAATTTCTATATTTTGTCAACTTGCTTTCCGGATACGGCTTTTCATACTTTACGTGTTTAGTATAAAGGAACCACAGGGTGCCCGAAAACTCCCACACCATAGGCGAAATCACAGCGTTTGTTCAATATCTCCTCCGTCGAATTCCAGACAGATCTGTGATAAAAATTTCATGTTGTTTAACCCCTCGGACCATCATGATTGTCTATGGCATGGCGTTCATCCTAAATCCTGGTGCGTAGATGGGCCACATCTCGAACCTTCACACAGTACACTCGTGACTTCAGAAACCCCCACTGGAAAGGTTTGCGACTAATCCAGTGTTCAGGAACGGTTTTATCCAGCCAGTTTCGTAATAAACAGAAATATTAGAATTTCACCTATGGTGCGGGACTATTGGGACACCCTGTATTTATCAGAGGAAACGTGCAACGTATCATAAGAAAACTGGTACATCACAATAATAACAAGCATTTAATGTAGTCCAGGCGATAGCCACATTTTTCATGCCATACACGAGGCAGCAACAATTCACCGTTTTAAGTCGTGCATATTTTGTGGCATATATAGAAGGCGTACCCTACGAAAAAGACAGGCCCCGGTACTGAAGGCTCAGGCCTTATCTTTAGGTGGTGTTGGTCGTGACGTAACCACCGAGAGAGAAGGGCTCCTCAATGAAACGTAATGCATTGTTGTATCATCACAGATAGAGTATTGTAATTCGTATTTCTACCAATAACACTATTCAACACACATTTTGTAACTAAGACCACACAAAGTGTTCTTAGTAGTAATTTGTAGGTAGAATCCGAATCTGCTTTCAGATTATTTCTATCACGTCGAGTTTCCAAGTTATGCATATCAAGACTTCTATGTTAAAGTAATGGGAGTGAAGAGAAGCGGCTACATTGTTAAAGTATCCATATTTTGGGGCCGCAAGGAAATTTACCAGGCCCCAAACACTGAATTATTTAAAAATGTTTCATTGTAAAACAAGAAAGCTGTGCGTGCTAGAGAAATTTAAAAATTATATTCGTAATCAGCAGAAAAAATACTACCAAAAATCACCCACTATCATTTTGTTACAAGAAAAATCTTAAATTTTGTTGGCCAGTGTAATAAGTTCTAAATTTTCCCTATCTATGTTGATGTAACAATGTACGAGGGTAGCCCAGAAAGTAATGCATCACAATTTTTTTCTCCGTTCCCAACAATAGTACGAATGTGAAACTTGAGATATGCATTCTTTCAAGTTTTCGGAGTGCGCGCGCAAAGTTTCCGTTTCTTCCGACAGACAGCGTACGTGCAGCAATGGAACAACATGGCGTCTGTATAAGTGATGTACAGTTCATTCCAAAAGCGTGTTCACCTGCTTGGCAGGAGTTGAGCTAAGCGAAATTGATCGATTATAAATTCTAGTAGTTTGAACGAACATCGTAGAAGTTTAAAATGGACTTGGCCGTCCAGAGTGGAAATAGGGATGAGGTTTGTGACTGGTGTGGGCGAATTACAGTAGTTTAAATTGAAAAGATCAATCGTTGCTTTTTATTTCAGTAAGATCGACTTTGCAGATGAAATATTTAACGCACTTATTAAAAACAAAGCAATAAATATTTAAGAATATCTCAAAAATGTTCGATGAGGGTTTATACTACGTAAAACCTCAGATGTTTAAATTATTGATGAAAATAGAAACGAAAACTCCACAGGCTGAAATCGAACCGGAACCTTCGAAGAGCTGAAGTTTCCCGGTTCGAATCCAAGCCGTGGAATTTTCTTTCCTATTTTCATCAATAAATATTTAGTTTATTTATTTATTTTTTCTGTATTTCCAACACTGATATTACTTTTTAAATTCTGTAATAACTTGATACCGATTTTGTTCATGCCGCCATATACAGGGTGTTTCAAAATTATGTACAATAAATTTAGTGACATATTCTTCTGGTCAAAAGAAGACGAAAATGTTCTATAGCACTTTGTCTGGAAACGATTTATTTACGCGATACAGCCAACTAAACCCGTGGCTCCAAATTACAGGAATTGTTCAAAGTGCCCACCACCAGCTCGCACGCACGCTTCGGCTCGTTGCATGAGCGACCGTCTGATGTCATGGAAGAGTTCGTCGCCAGCATTACGAACGGTTTGGCATGCATTTTCAATTCGTTGTCGCAGATCCATAATGTTAGGAACTTCTGTGCTGTAGACGATCGTTTTCACATGACCCCACAGAAAAAAGTCCAAGGGATTAAGGTCGGGTGATCTTGCAGGCCAGGCTACCGGTCCACCTCGACCTATCCACCGATTCGTGTATGCAGCATTAAGGTGTGCTCGCACAACATGGCTGAAATGTGCTGGAGCGCCATCATGCATGAACCACATGTTAGATCTTATCAAAAGAGGAACATCTTCCAGTAATTCTGGCAATGCATTCTGCAGAAACAAAAGATACGTTCGCCCAGTCAATTGTGGCGGCAACACATAAGGGCCAATTAAGTTATTTCCGACAATTCCACACCAAATGTTCACGGAGAAACGCTCTTGATGCGCTCGAGCTCTGGTAACATGCGGGTTAGCATCTGCCCAATGGTGCTGGTGAGAATTTACGATTCCTGTCCGGGTGAAGGTTGCTTCGTCGGTGAAAAGTATCTGGCTGAGACAACTAGGGTCTGCAGCATGACGACGTTGTATCCATTGGCAAAATCGTTGTCGGTGTGGATAGTCCGTTGGGTTCAGTGCCTGAACCAGTTGCAGGTGGTATGGATGCAAAAGCTGACGGTGAAGAATGCGCCAAAGAGATGAGTGCGGAATGTGTACCATGGAAGAAATACGACGGCTGCTTGTCTGTTGTTCATCATGTATGATGTCAATTATCACATCCTCCTCATCCGGAGAATGTGCTACAGGCCGCCCTTGTCCTGTTTGACGGCCAAAGGAACCACGCTCCCTCAAATGTCTGTCGACAGATACAAATGTTTGGCAAACGTCTATTCGGAAAGCGTTCTTGGTAGAGTCTTCTTGCTTCCACAGCATTTCCGTCCGCAAGACCATACATTAGGTGCATGTCAGTGTATTCTGCACTGGAATACGTGTACATGACTTTTTTTTACGTAAATCGTAATGCGTATGTCAAAGCACGCAAACGTTCTGAAATTGATATTCCTAGTGGATGTACAGTAGTGAAACTACAGTAATGGAAACAACCGTACACAACTAATGGAACAACCCTAAAGTAGGTTTAAATGGAACAAACCACTCAACCTAGTGTTGGGTCGAAACGCTGGAACTGCTAAAATATCGTCCGCTAACTACCGTGCTTCCCTACTGTATGATATTGGATTACTCGCAAACAAATCGTTTCCAGACAAAGTGCTATAGAACATTTTCGTCTTCTTTTGACCTGAAGAATATGTCACTAAATTTATTGTACATAATTTTGAAACACCCTGTATTAGCCTTATATTTTATAAGATAACGAAAGCCATTACAATATACCCTATAGTAAACAGCATATAGTATCTGCATAAATATATGCTTTTTCATGTAATAGATATGGTATTGTTAAATATATAACATATATATTATTCTTTCCCGTGAGAATATAACTTTGTTTGCCGATACGTTATTTTTTCAAGCATAAACCCAGAAGATATTTTATTTCGAAAGATTGGTAGCTATTCTCTATGAGATACCATAATAGATTTATACTTTATTTATTATTATTTTGTTAAATCTGCAGCAAACTTACAGTTAATTTTTGACTACTGATTATTTTATGAAAAACATCTCATCATATAATTCGTGTATTCGCCATTTTATTGTTGTGCGTGCTTTGGCAACTTATCGCTTACGTCCTCGTGCAGTTTTTACTTTAGTATAGTGCATTTGTGCTAAAATAATAATAATAATAATAATATACATTGATTTATTAATAATAAAGAAAAACTTTCCTAATAAAGGCTCAAAATCAGATTTCAATTAAAACAGCTTGACGTCACTCATTATGCCTCCCTATCCCTGTTGCTAAGAAACAATAAATGGCAACGTCCAACGTGATTCGAACTCGACTTCTTGCCTGAAACGAATAATCTCACTGGTTTAAAAAATTGCAAGGAAGCCGAACATCATTCATCTAAGTCAGCGGTTCTCAGCCTGTGGGTCGACCCCGTCGGGGGTCGAATAACGATTTGCCAGGGGTCGCCTAAGACCATGGGAAATAAGTTTTTTTTTGTTTGTATTCTAATATGTAAAACATGAAAACATGTTATTGTAAAAAAATTTTCCATTGGTTAAAATTACAGTCGGGGTTGCCACATCATGGGGAATTGAATTAAAAGGGCCGCGGAACTATAAAGGTTGAGAACCGCTGATCTAAGTGAAAACGCATTTGGAATTGACTGTACGTTACAAGCAGCGTGTCGTCATTGAATTTCTCACTGCGGAGCAAGAAACGGTTGAAAACATTCACAAACGTTTATGTGCAGTTTATGGAGCATCAGCAGTCGACAGAAGTACGTTTAGTCGCTGGGCACAGAGGGTGAGGCCATCAGAAAGCGGTTCGGCGGAGCTCCAAGATTTTCCGCGGTCGCGGCGGCCATCCTCGGCTGTCACACCTGACAAGATAAAGCATGTTAATGTGCTCATTCGTCAGGACCGACGCAGAACGACTCGGCAGTTGGCGCTGGAGCTGTCAATCAGCAAAGGAAGTGTGGGTGAAATGATCCGTGCTCTTGATTACACAAAAACGTGTTCACGATGGGTTCCGCGCTGTCTTACGAAGGAACACAAAGCTCTGAGAAAAAACATTTCTTCTGAGTTGCTGCAACGTTTTGAAGCTGAGGGGGAATCCTTCTTGTCCCGGATTGTGACAGCTGATTTAACCTGGGTGCACCATTTTGAGCCCGAAACAAGACGACAATCGATGGAATGGCATCATCCGCACTCTCCACAGAATAGATTATTCAAAGCAACTGCTTCTGCTGGTAAGGTCATGATCACTGTGTTTTGGAACTGTGATGGTGTCATACTCATTGATGTGATGCCGAGATGCAGCACCATTAATTCTGAGGCATATGTGAACACATTAACCAAATCATAAGACGACAACCTCTTGTCCACAACTGGATTTTATTCCGCATATACGTATTTCGAACTCTTTGAGTTCATTATTCAATGCCAAGTAAGTGTCTAGACTTGGCATTGACACCCAAAGAATTAGACTTACTTGGCATTGAATAATGAACTCAAAGAGTTCGAAATACGTATATGCGGAATAAAAGCCAGTTGGCGACAAGAGGTTGTCGTCTTATGATTATGTCGTTATCCACAGTCTTTGAAGAATTCTCACTTCTCACATTAACCAAACTTAAGAAGCGCTTCCAGCGACTTGTACGCCAAAACAACCCGGCTGATTGTTTGCTTTAACACGATAATGATCGCCCCCACTCCTGTTTGAGGACGTCGGAACACATGACGAAAGTGTTATCCCATCCACCCTAAGCCATGACTAGTGCCCTCAGACTTTCACTTGCTTGGGCCATTGACGAATGCCATTAGTGGAAGACATTTTGAGGATGACGAGGAGGTGATTCAGACAGTGAAGACATGGCTAAGTGAACAGAACAAGGACTGGTACCGACAGGGCATACACACCCTTGTGTCCCCCTGGAGGAAGGCCATAGAACGGGACGAAGATTATGTGGAAATATAGGAAGTGTAGAAGAAACATAATTCTTTCCTGTGTATAAGTTTCATTGTGTTCAATAAATAATTGTTGAAGAAAAAATTGTGGTGCATTACTTTCTGGTCTACCCTCGTATTAAGAGAAAGGCTGCGCACGGAAACGTAATACACTGTTACATCATAATACCTAGTCATAATTTAGAGCGTATTATTGGTAGAAATACGATTAAAGATGACTACATAGCCCACGAAATAGATAGGCCCTGGCGA
>JAHWFO010047224.1:1100656-1119431 GCA_023313115.1 Rhysida immarginata | reverse complement strand
TATTAATTGCAATATTTCTGCCATACAGATAACAGAAATACAGATAAACTTGCTGGTGAGTTAATTAAAAGTGTGGAAAAACACAGAAAATAAGTTGATCCAGGCGGCAAACGTGAAATGGTCATAACAATGCCATTTTGGAATAACTGGCCTCGAACGGAGCATAACAACGCATGCGCCTCAGGCATATCTATAAACTTTGAGAGTTCTCCTATTCATGGATACCTTATAAGTTGGTTTGTAAAAAACACAGTTCCATGAACTAAACACGTAGCATAGTTTCATTCTTTTAGAATTTCTTGTACACTAACAGTCTTAAACATAACTTGCTCTTTATCTTTATCTTTAATACTGTTTGACTAGCCCAAAACATTCTGTAAAAAAATGAGCTGTATGGTATCGTACTTGACAATGGAAAAGTCCCTAGAAGGAAATTTTCGTCAGAGTGAGCAGACTTTCGCGAAGGGAATACTCAATAACAAATATTTCCTTGGAAAACCCCCAAGCAAACACCTATTATTTACGAACGCCTGTCCATATTATATGAGGGAGAGAGACAGACTTGTCCTTTGCCTTATTTATAGACTAACTCTCATAGTAAATGTCTGGTAAACATGCTTGGGTGAAATAAAGTAAATAACACGTGCCAAACCGATAATGAATAAGCTGGAGCACGAGCTTTCCCTCTGATAATGAAAATGTCACGGGATATTCGGCAGCAAAAGAGAGAGAGAGCGAAAGAGGATCCGCTTTTCATTATCGGAAAATTTGAACCAATGGATCGATAATTCTCGAGTTGCATAATCCAACATTTCTTTTTATTCGCAGCCCACACAAACACATTTCACAACTCTTTTATTTCTAGCCGCCTTATCCTCATTTTAATTTATCAACTCCATTTTTAGGTATGTTCAAAAAAACTCTATTCTTTTTAATTTCACGAAGCAGTTCATTATGTTCTTGACTACTTCATAAGATTTCATTAGCATGAGAAGTTTTAAATTGCTTCATCGATTGGCCCTTATCTGTCCGTATCTAGGTAGGAATCATAAAGAAAGAAAGAAAGAAAGAAAGAAAGAAAAAAAAATCTTGATCGCTACCATAAAGTAAGAAATCTTTAAGTTAAAATACTTCCTAATAGTTTCAAAGTTTAATTAGCCTGGTTCAAAAAATTACCAAAACACTTTGCCAGAAAAATACATGGAATCTGTTAAATGAGCAAAGAGACCACGAACACAAAGGTTATATAATTCTCTTTCTATTAATTGATGATCTACTCAATAAAACTTGGGGTGGGCGTGTCCAGTTAAATCTCGATTTCAACTGTTAGACACTATTGCAAAATAACTTTAACAATGTCTAACAACTGAAATTAGAAATTTAACTGGACACACCCACTCCAGCAGGCTTTAATTAATGATTATTTCTTTTCGGCCGTGATGTCAGCTGGACTGCAACTGCCAACCTCATGTGATTCTTGAATTATTAAATTTATTGAACAGACTGTCTTGTTTGGTTTAGTGAACTTAATGGATTTCCCGTGCCTGTAGATAGAACGATCTTCAATTGAAAAATTCAACACTAGTAATCTAAGCTACGTTTAAATGAAGAAAAAAAAACAACTAAACTTCTACACTTGCGGCTTTTCTTAAAATTCGAAAACACTATTGGTAGTGGTTATTTACTAATGACCACCTCCTTTTGCCTTAAACACTTTTTTGGCATGGAATCCACGCGATGTTGGATTGTATATCCAGTAGTCTGACGGCTTTTTCAACTTCATCCCACAAATGCTAAACTTGAGTGATATCTGCAGTTTGCTGCGGAAATCTAAGCAAAATAAACTCTCCTTCATGTTCATGAAACCATCCTGTACAAAATGAACACTACGGCATGAAAGCAATCCCATTTTCATTGGGAAGCTAACATGACAAGATGAACTTGGTCAGCAACGCTATTCAGATATGCTATGCGATTCAGAGATCATTTGAGAGAATCCTTGATGGCGATGTGCTCCAATAATTTGGTGCACTATTGCCCTTCTGTTGTCTTTTACAATTCTGGACACTCTCCGTTCCGCCCGAGAATTCACTAGTCGATGATGACCACAATTTGCACATTGAGACCCAAATTTTTGGTTGACAGTTCAGTCTTTAAACACTTTAACAACATCTACTCTTGACCATTTCATGAATGCGGCGGTTTTCGCTGATACTCGCTCCATGGCTCTGAGCTCTTACCATCATCCCAAGTTCAAAGGCCTGTCAAATCAGTTTCACAAACAAATCACTTTTATTATTTCGTAAGCATTATGGTTTCCTTTTTTGATACCGGTCTCGCCCTCTAGCGACAACAGCGTGACACCATAGTTAACTTGCTTAAAACGGTCAAGTGGTCGTCATAAATTGGCTCCTGAGTATAAAGGCGAGTATAAATCTGAAAAAAGCGATAAAAATTCGTAACACCATCATTAGGGCCTTATGGTCAATTATTCTTTAAATTCGACCGACAGTTATTAATCTTTTCTCCGAACCAACTTCTTTTCAACCTTAGGGGCCTTCGGCACATCTCATCATTACATAGAACTTCTGTACGCTATGTCCACCGTCTCGTTATACGATTACAATTTTAATATGGAATTAATTATAAGGTACGTGGACGAGAATTTTTTGTTTGCTTCTTGTGAAGTACAAGGTCGTCTGAAACAAATTAGTATTATGCAAGTACATTTTCTTAGCTACAAAAACTTAAATTTACTATTCAGCAAAGTCACTCACATTTCTCCCAACCATGGACCAGTTTTTTCATCCTATCATTGAAGAATTCCGGTAGTCTCTTCTTAACCCACGATCTCACGACAACTTCACAGCATCATCTGTGGTGAAATGAATGCTTTAAGGCCCTCTTTAAATTTGGCAAATGGTGAAAATTACTGGGTTTCAATTTTTCCATGGTTAAAAATTCAAACACTGCATGTTGTCTTAAACGCGTTGATGTAACAGGCACGTCTGGCGACATGTCAACTTCTACGAGGGGAAGTCAGTAAATAAGTTACAAATGAATATAGAAATGAAACAAATAAGAATATTGACTTGAAAACTACTTTTATTTTTCCGCATAATCTTCCTGTAAAATTAGGCATTTGTCCCATCGTTTCACAAGCCTTTCAAAACCAGCAGCATAACAGTCTTCGGGCTGTGGTCTGAACCAGGCGGTGAATTCCCTTTGTACAGCTTAAAACCGAACAAATGGAAGTCGCTTTCGAGAAATGTAAAGACTCTACGGAGAATGCTCAAAAACTTCCCAGTTGAACTTTCGCAGCATATCAGTTATCTTGCTTGCAATATGGGGACGCGCGTTATCATGCAACAACAACATGCCTTTAAGGAGGAAGTCTGGTCGCTTCCGTCGAATGGCATTACAAAGTTTCATGAGGATGTTACAGTAGAAGCCGGCATTTGCAGTTTACTCTCACTGCCGGAATGGGGTAAGCAATATGCCCTAGTGATTCCAGAAGACTATGAGCATCACTTTCCTGACGATGAAGCTGTACAAAAGGAATGGAGCGTGCACTACCTGTTCGCCGTTTTTCGCGTAAAGAGGGCGAAGCATCGGCTTGATGTTATCTATGTTTTAATGGCTGGTTCATTTTGTTTTTAGAATATGCCCGTAAATTTTTGCGTCCCCCAGTGCCATTTCAACTCAAAAAGGATAAGGGGTTTTTAAAATTCCATATCTTTCCTCGGAATATTGAGAGGAAAAAGGAGTGAATTATAAAAATTAGAACAGATTGCCTGTGAGTCCGATTGCCCGGATCTGCAGCCAACATTTTTCCGACTCCGATTATGATGTAACAAGCATGGGTAAGCTAGCGAGTGGCTAGATATATTTAAATATATAGATTAATATAACTGCTTGATATTTCTGTAAGACGTAGCAAACATTTGTAAAGAAACGAAAGCCATGGCCAAGAAAAAAGCTGGTTAAAATTTCTGTGTAGCGTTCTCGGCTGTCATCGATCAGCCCTGTCGCGTTTATGCTCTGAATTTATTATTTTAACATATTTCATTAATATGTAATGATTTATCATATTATCGAAATTATATTTTAAGAAATTTATGCGAGAAAAAAAAATCACGAAAATTCCGTGACGGTGTACGTTGAATAGCGATTTATGGCCCCTCGTTAGCTGAAGTTCATCATCACGGAACTTTCGTGATTTTTTTCCTACATCAGTTTCTTAAAATATAATTTCGATAATGTGATAAATCGTTTACATATTAAGTAGATATGTTACAATAATAAATTCAGAGCATAAACACGAACGGGGCTGCTCGCTGGACTTTTACCCAGCTTTTTTCTCGGCTATGGCTTTCGTTTCGTTACAAATGTCTGCTACGTCTTACAGAATATATTAATCTATTTATTATAGGTTAAATTGAACTATCTGCACAAATCGCGAGTCAAATCGCAAACGCAAGTCTCACTCTCGGCCCTGCGGGCCTCGCTGGTCAGTGTTTTCCGTACCACTCTCGGCCCTGCGGGCCTCGCCGGTCACTGTTTTCCGTTACTCGAACGCCTTCGGCGTTCTGTCTACGATGTCCCCCTCCGGGGGCAAATAATTGATATATACCCCAACCTATTTGGTTACAGGGGGCAGTTGGTTTCCCCCCGGCCGGTTACAGGAATCGTGACAATTCAGTTTGCGGAATAAGTCATCTCGCGATTTGCGCAGATAGTTCAATTTAACCTTATTATATATATATCTAGCCACTAAATAACTTACCCATGCTTGTTACATCATAATCGGAGTCGAAAAAATGTCAGCTGCGACCCGGGCAAACCCGGGCGAACTCCATTAAACAAACGCCATTGATAAACCGCGGGAAACTCGATACATCAAGCTGACGCTAGCGCCATCAATGAGAACAAAAAGCATATGCACGCCCCATTCACCGCCTTATTCAGACAGCAGCCCGAAGAATTTTATGCTGCTGGTTTTGAGGGGCTTGTGGTGGGACAAGTGCCTCATTGTACAGGGCGATTATGGGAGAAATAAAAGTAGTTCTCAAGTCAGTGGTCTTATTTGTTTCTTTTCTATATTCATTTGTAACTTACTTACTGACTTCCCCTCGTGCAAGCAAACGGTGACAGTTAATAAATTTATTTTTGCGGGAGATTGATGTACGAGGTCAGGAATTTGTTTTGGTACGTTTCCTTGTGTTTTGCGGACCGATCTTTTCGGATTTCGCGTCATGATATTCTCAAGAGCGTGCACGTTTGCTGCCGTCATGGCCGGGTGGGGACGTCCAACGATGGCTGCCAGCTCACCCGCAACCCTGCCGGTAGTGTGTAAATTTCATGTGCAACTGTTGCACTGTACACGGGTGAGACTAAGGCTTTTTCTTTTTTCTTTCTGAGATTGAGGTTTTGTCGTTTCTTCCTCTTTAATTGACGTTCATCTGATCGGAAATTTGTGTCCGGGGGGGGGGGTTAAAATTTGGCATTAAATTAATTCAATTAATCTATTTACATATTTAATACAAGTCCTCATTTAGATCGATATTCAATGTCGCCATCATTAATAATAACCTAATTAAATTCTCAAAATTTATAATTCTTAAAGACGAAATTGACATTTCAAGTTGGAATATACCAAACATTACATTCTTGAAAACATAAATTTCAATAAAAAATTAATATAAACAAGAAAATATTAATAATTTACTGAATAAATGCAACGCGATGTTTGTTTATTCTTAAATGATAAACATGCGTGGGTTAGTATGTTCGCGAATCTCTTCAACAAGACGTTTCATATCCAACCAATTTCAAGATTTAATTAGTAAGATAACAAGAAAGGAAGAAAATACACCCACTATTCCACATAAATGAATTTTATAAAATAAAAACTCTGTCTACTTGTAGTTTCTCACTGTTGAAGGAGACAGAGCTCCGAAATGTACATTTGAGTTTTTATTTTATAAACTCCATTTAGATGATATACAGAATTATACGCAAATGTTGTAAGGTCTAGTAAGAGTGGGGCTACAGCTTCAATGGCCTATTCAACACGTGGTGCTTTCTTTCCAAACTTTCACTACAGCAAACAAGGACTGTCATAAAAAAAACATTCCAGGAAGGATGCGTCATGCAGCCGACGAAGAAGACAGGCTTGGGCACTCAAAAGTCACCTGACCATAGTAGTCTGAACCACAGATTAAGGACAAACACAGATGTGCCAAGCCATTGTTAAAAAGTGTTGCGCCAAAACCTAGCGGTGTATACGGTAAACCACAGATAAACCAAATGAATAGGCATTTGTTTGCATTTGAGTTTACCGCATGTACCGCTAGGTTTAGGCGCAACATTTTTAACAATGTCTTGGCATATCTGTGTTTAATATTAATCTGTGGTCTGAACCACAATTCAATCTTCACTGTTTCCAACAAGCGAAAAAAATACTGATTGTTAAAATCCAAGATGGAAACAATAAAAGATGGATTGTTGTTCAGACTACTATAACCAGGTGACTTTTGAGTGCCCAGGCCTGTATTTTTCGTCAGCTATGATGCTTTAGCTGTAACGCAGCAATAGTTATAAATTTGTTAAATATTTAAATAAACATTCGAGAAGCACCGCCTAGCGTCGAACACAGTAAACTCAAGCAAAGTTGGCTGCTGCGGCCAGCAGAACGTAATTTAAGTGTTAAAATGTTGGCATTGAAGATCTGGTATATAACTCTATCCACGACACAAAAATACTTGACGGAGCAATATCAGGGAAGTGAGAGGAGGGGAAGCGACACTGAACAAGTTCGTTATTATCGAATTGCAGCTTGCGGGGCCGAACGGTTGGGGTGTAAACTGAGTAATGTTATTGTTTACATCCGACTTCAGAAGCAGATGAAGAGGTCAACGACTTTGCATCGCAGTTCCACAGAAAAACGGAGGAAGGGGAGGAAAAACTAACGAAGACATTCTATTCGACCAGATACGCAGAGAACCGGCTCTATGGGCTAGTTTCTTTCTGGTGATAATGCAATGGAGCAACGCGTCAACGTCAAGTTTTGTTACAAATTAGAAAAACCGAGACAGAGAATTCATGAAATGTTGGTACAAGCGTTCGGAATAGAAGCCGTTTACGACTGGTTCAAGCGCTTTCGCGCCGGAAAGGAAACTGTGGATGATGCGCCACCTTCGGGCGCCAGAAAGCAGAACCCCAGACAACTTTCTTCTGTTCCGTACAGTTGCACCAACATTCCATGCGTTTCCATTTTCGCCAATTTTTAACAAACTTGATGTTCACACATTGCTTTATTGCAATATGACACGAGTCTTCACACTCATAACGTTCTACTGGTAACAGCAGGCAGATCGGTTTCAGTTTACTGTGTTCGATGCTAGGTTTACTGGGTTCGACAAGTCTCTCACTTTACAAAACGTTCTTAGTCCACGTGGCCGTTGAAATATCGGAACTTTTAAGACACACGTTGTAATATTTTAAATACGCTTTCTGCCCTGCATGTTGCCATCATTTTGAGAAACAGCTCTCGTCTGAGCAGATCGCATATAACGAGCTTTTTCATTTGCTAGATAAAAACTTCGTCAGATAACCTATTGTTCTGCCGTATATTTTGGAGAATTATCAAATGATCCAAAAGTAACAGAAACTTGAAAATGCAAATAAAAATCGCAAAGATTTGTGACGGTAATCTAATGCAGTTTGCACCAGATGGAGCCTTAAAAGATCGCGTTGTTTGTATGTGAGTACAGCTATATTCATCAACCGCATGGATTTTACACACAGCCCAAGTAATCACCGTTCAGTTGCTCTCGGATTCCGTTCAGCTTTGATATATTTTTGGAGGGTTAGGGTCATAATCCCGACAGCCACAATCCCGACAAGCCAAAATCCCGACAGGCCAAAATCCCGACAGGTTACAAAATAACGTATTCCCAACAAGTTACAAAATCACGTATTCCCGACAGGTTACAATTTATTATCCCCACAAAGCCGAATCCCATTTATTTCTATTACGTTTTATGGGAATGCTGTTATATACGGAGTGCTTTTGTATGCGAAGTTCGATTGTAACATTTTTTTTCAGTAATTCTGTCATTTTGATTCTGTATGTGTACAATTTTATCATTGGTCCTTTCTCTTGTCATATTTCACCACGTTTTCATGCTCGTTTTCTAATTCATTACATGCTTGCGGATTATCAGTTCGTTACGGAAACTATGAACAATTCAGCTTATTGTTACGTCATTTATTTGCGCTGGCGTTTGTCCCAGCTAACGAAATGCCAGCATCCTTTGACATCTTAAAAGCTGAGATGCCTCCCGACATTGTTTGGCCGCAGTCATGTTGGTCTTTTCAAAATTATACAAGAGCTTCAAAACGAACAACAACGAGTAGATTTAGAAGTGGAAAGTATTTTTCGCGGTCAGCCATATCCTACTCCGAAGAGATCTATACTCGACAGAGAGAAGACTTATGGCAGTATTTATAGACAGAGTAAACCGACTACTGATGGACTATCTTCGTGGTATTGCACATAACGTCCCGTTTTGATTAAAAGTAATAAATATTTTATTGAATCGCAATTTATTGAAAAATAAACTAAAAATATTAATAAAGCTAATAAAGCCAATGATAAAATGTACACATACAGAATCAAAATCAAGAGCACTCCGCATATAACAGCACTCCCATAAAACATAATAGAAATAAATGGGATTCTGCTTTGTCGGGATAATAGAGTGTAACCTATCCCGAAAGTGCGGCTTGTCGGGATTTTGGCTTGTCGGGATTTTGGCCTGTGATTTTGGCTGTCGGGATTGTGGCCCGCACCCATTTTTGGAGTTCCTGTTGTGATGAATGTACACGCTCTAAACGTTCCAAATTTATTTTCTTCTGAAAAAAAAAAACAAAAAACGGATGCCACTAGAAAATTTAAAAAGTTATCGACCATTTAATATAACAGCCCTAAATTTACAAACTCTAAACTACAGCGAATTGATGACTTCACTCGGAAAACACAAAGTGCTAAGTGTAATGGCAACGAAAACTTTTGACTTATTAAGTTGTCGACGAGGAATATAATCTTGTCAACAATAATTTATAATGCTTGAATGGAAAGGCGCATTTTTCTTCTAAAGCATATCCAGCAATTCCATTTCATCTTAAAGAACACTTCAAACTCTTACATTAAACATTCTTACATTGGAATTTTTAAAATTACTTCTTCCATGAAATTTAACTCGACATCATTTTAACTTTCGTGATATATCTCCTTTTGTGGTTGGTGTTGTTCCAGTGGAAAATTCCCTCAGGGCAACTCATTGCATAGTTAAGCAGCTTTTGGAAAACGAATTCACGATGCAATGCTTAAAGGTCAACTCTACGGTCACGTACAACGTCATTGAAAATGAAAGATAAACTTATTAATAGTCACTCAGCATGCTTCAAAATATTCATAGCGATCTCTAGATACATAGCGATCTCTATAATTTAAGGAAACTTAGACGTGCTGAACATACTCAAGAACCTCCATAATTTTAGATCCACAATGACGAGTATGTTACCTGATAAAAGCAAAAAATTGCGGACACACAGTATTTATAATATGTCATTAAAAAAGCGAGGTTGCCATTTTCTACAGTTCTGAATCGGAACATGCTATTTTTAATTAGAAGATTATTCCAATTTCTGTTGCGATTGACCGTAAAGCTATGATCATTGACCTGTGATCAAGATAATTATCAATTGGCGATATACGTTATAATCAACAAGCCCTTCACGTAGCTCCAATTCCTAAGTTCAAACGGTTTCTAATTACGAGGGAATTAATTCATAATATCATGTTAACGAATAAACATTAACTGTACGACTTAATTTATTTTTGAAAATTAGAGGTCACTTCACAGGACGTATCTAAAACGACCGACCGATGCCCCACGCTACTGCACAAATCACGTAATACGTTCACGCTTGATCATATTTGGCATTGTTGATTTCAAGTAATATAATGAAGTATTATAGAAAAAAACAGGTACGCAAAACTGATATTACATCATGTGATTTAAGAATTTGCGTGAGGAGTCGGTCGGAATTTTTAGATAAAAATTAAAAGCAGATTTAACAACTTGGAATCTAAAATTCTTGATCAACTTTTTTAAGGCAGCCCACAGCCAAGACCAAATTTGCGTTTACGTTGATCTTCAACATTTTTCCCCCCTTCCAGAATCAGTATTGTGCTTGATCACCTCATCTAATTCCACAAGAGTTCCTTCTCTGGTCTCATCTCAAAGAACGTGTATGCAAAAACAATCCGAACACCATCAACCCTTTAAAGGACAACATCCGCAACACCACAGGATTCATCCCCACTGATGAGTTGGAATGTGTTGCTGCAAATGCCTATCGTCGAGTAGAGTTGTGGCACAGAATGAATATGGCTTTTAAAGAACAAATTTATACTTTAATCAAACAAATGAGCCGTACCTTCTTATCGTCGTTTAAGTGTATGACAATCGACCATCGAACAGCAGGGATAAACGAAACGAGCCATACTCATCCAGGAAGTACACTGAACTAAGCAAGAAGCCAGATGAAACCTAGTTGCGTCATCCAGAGAATAAAATGGAGTCCTTTCCTATCAGGACGATAAAGCTGATTGTTGATTGACGAGATATAGTAGACTGGAGGAGCTAAGAGATATAGTAGACTGGAAAGATGCCCTTTTCATGTCGTCGAAGTAGACATCCAGAATGAGACGGGGCCTGCGATGCCTGAGAAAACTTCTAAAGGTGAGCGGGTGATCCAGAATTTCTGCAACCAGAGGATTGGGATGGTCCTTAATCTTCGGAAGCAGCTTTTTAAGCGATTCCTGGACGTGTTTGCAATGGGAGGTATATCGAAATCGTTAGCAATGGAAGTATTGGTTGCAACTCTTCTATCAATTTGGGCAATGGCCCTCAGGGTAACGTTTTGGAAGGTTTAGAGGTCCATTGCTTCATGGGGATACCGGAAAAACCTCTGCCTACCGACGCGTAGGTAGAAAACAACGTGTATCGTAATTCGTCAGATCTCAACTTTCTTCCAGTCTTCTCGTGTCGGTCACGATATTCCAGATACCACTGTAGACAAATTCCTGATCTTTGCAGAAATCAAGGCTTTTGTATAGGCATGCGACTGCTGATTGAAATAGTTCTTCAAATAAGTATCGATATAGCCTGGTTGCACAGTGGATACCCTGTTCTCCGTACAAGTTGTTTTAAATGATGGCGGTTCCGTTCATGATTTGCCTTTAAGACAAAGACTGTGGATCATTTTTACAGCGGTTGAATATTCTGCATATCACACCTTTCGAGATCCAGTCGACCGCTTAGTTGTTTCAATCGTGGCTCCAACTAGACGAGCACCAACAATGGGTCCTTTTTCTCCATACAGATCAAATTGATTAGATTCATCCAATTCCTCCTTAAAAGCGTACTTCGAATTTTGCATAAAAACGAATTTAAAACAAATTTACCTAAGTTTCACACATGTTTCTAATTCGTTGACCAATATATGTAATTAGCAAAAAAAAAAAAAACAGAAAAAAACAAGAAGCAATGAATACTCAACGGGAAAGTAAAGGGCGCTACCATCTCAATCACCCCATCACAGAGATCGTAACTAGTATTTATTTGAATTCAGTAATCTATCGCCTTTTTGGGCCATTTTTTATACAATTACAAAGTCAACAGGAGTTGTAGATAAAAACAAACACAAAATATTTTCTGAGCACTCAAACAGTTAACTGAAGAAACGAGTCCGAGTCTACAAAGACAAAGTTCCATAGCTCCTAGAAATTTCGTTGCTGTGGACAATAAAACGAACCGATCTAGTAAAAAAGTGAAAACTTAATTTAAGACTTACACGTCAAATGAACATTCTTTTATCACTAGGGAACAAGTATTCATCCCGAACAGATGGGAATTGGAGAAAAGAGAAAATGTGTCTTTCTTTCAACTCAAAGCAGCTGCTTTCATCGATCGGTCGTCGCTGTGCACTCTCTTCCACGTCGCCTTCATTATCCTCCGGTATCTGAAGAAAACGGAACTTCAGGAGTACGCCAATACGACGAACACACACTCTCTCCTTCCGCAGAGTTTTTAAAAGACGATTAACAAAAGGAAAAATATAAACAGCTATACAAAAATAGAGATAGATATACAAAGATTTACTGCACGTATGCTTATGCCCAAAATTAAACTGGCAAGCACTAAATAAAGAATTTCTCTAAGATTAAAACATTAAGGAATGACATAACCAGTACCGAGAGGTTAAAATGGTCGCCGTCACAAAATTAAGAAGGGAGTAATTCTTTATGTATTCCAACTTATTAACATGCCATAGCATTGAAAATTCCCAACGGTTCCAAAATAACATCATTAGAGCACGCACCACTGAACCATTTCGACCGTCTTCAAACTTATCCATTTCTCGTTATATTCATTCATGACACGTCGTTACGGGTTGCTTGATATGTTACATGCCAAATCTCATCATTGTAAAGGGGTATCAGAATGGTATCATTAGAGTAGGTGCCATTGTACCGATTTCGACCATCATCGAACTCGTTGATGCGATGATCCATATTTATCGATTTGGGTAAACAGATTCTGAGACGGGCGAACAGACTTAATCTCCCAGTAAGAGAATAAAGCACCTCTCGATAACTACGAAAGATAACGGAAAAGCGCTCTTGCCAAAATATTCATAACAAAACCTTACGTCATCTAGCTTTAAGGCAAAGAGACCGTTTAAACGTTTGCTCTCAGCGGAGATCAACAATTTAAGCTTCAGTGGCATAATGACTCTCCACCATCATTTTCTAAATCGCGGAGAAGTCTTTAAGGCAGGGAACAACTGGAAGAATGGCAGCAGGACAATCTCAAGCGGAAAGACCGATATTGCTGAATGCTTCCAGGCAAGTTTGGAAACTGGTGCAATAACCAGAAAGTCAAAACAGAGTCCAAAAGCAAAACAAACCGAGAGGACCGTTATTTCGCTCGAACCACTTGCCAGAATAAACAGACAGGCAACTCGCTCTGGAAGTCTCTTCAGTTCGTGAGATTCTAATATCGAAGCGTTCAGTATGCATACGTCAACGAAAGGAGCCTTTATGTTCTGAATTTGTGCAAACAGAATCGTTGGGTTTGTTATGCTCTTCTGTAATGGGTCAAGATTCGCTTTTCTAGAAAGATTAACAAGGTATTCTCCTGGTTAAATTTAATTTGTTTTTTTTTTCAGTCTTGTTTAATGGAGACAGCCAATGCAGATTTGCTTTTCTTATGAACGATTATGATTTGACCAACGAGATTAATATAATTAGAGTGGAAATAACGACGCCATATTTGAAGCGAATTGAAGTGATGTCCGCCATGATAGTTGAGGTAAAAACTTGAAATATGATGCGAAGTCACAATACGAAGTATAAACATTCGGTTTATTACAATCATCTTTATCATGGTGTTGTATGCAGGAAATGAATATAAAAGGAAAATAATAATTCTCTGTGCAATTTATTCCATTTATTACAATATTATATACAGAAATAAGAGAAAATAATTATAATTATTATTGAATAACTCATGAATGGTATATGAGGGTTTTATCCTACTCCATATCTCAGCTGTTCAAATTATTGATGAAAAAGAAAAATTTTCTTGCCTATTTTTCATCAAATAATTATTCCTTTGGGTTCTAAAGGGAAATGTACATTCTGCTCTCGGAATTATTTATTTTACATTATTAAGTAGCGGAAGAATGGAGCTACTTATTGGTTTCACAATGTCCGTCTGTCCGTCCCCTTCATTATTTCCACATTTTTTGAGGTAGGAGGTTGAAATTCGGAATGTAGCTTACTATGGGCATGTGCATCTTCACTGTTTAGTTTGGTTTAGATTGGCCCACTGGGGTCGGAGTTTCGGGATTGGAAATTAAAGGGGAGCAAAAGGTCTACGTGTCTTACATCATATTTGGAGGTCATCTCCAGTTTATGTTTAATTATTTGTCTACGTGTATTTATGCATATAAAGGAGTGAAATTTGGTATGCAGATTCCTCTAAGTAAGATCTCCATTACTATGAAGTTTGGGCCAAATTGTCTCAATGGGGTCGGAGTTGTGGGGATGGCAGTTACTTGGTCTTTAGAACTATGGCAACATATGGCATGTTATATATCATTCGATCGGAAATGATCAGAAACGAAAGAGAAAATCAATTTTCTATTTAAAAAGTGAGGAGAGAGGGGGTTAAAACGTGAAATAAAAGGGAAAAAATAGCTGATCTCAGGGGTTTCGCTACTTTCCTATACCTTCCTCGGGAGGATTAATTTCTTGTTATGATATAGTGGCAACCTAAGTATATACAGTATTCACTTTTTAAACAAATGTACAATCGAAATTTTGCTCTCGGGGTGAGAAGAGTATAAATGCTATTGGTATATGTGTATTTTAGTATACCAAGGCTCATACTGATTGAGGATTCGTTAATACTTAGGGAAAATAAAGATAAAACATAAAGAAATGTTAACGCACTAGCATCATATACTTTCAATATAATTTCTTATGGAAATTCCGATTTATCCGTCGCTTAAACGTTGGTTATCCGGCCCGCTACACTAAAAAACCTGGCTGAAGATGTCAATATACCGTGTCCGGATAACCGACTTTTTAGCGACGGATAAATCGGAGTATGCATAAGAAATTATACAGAAAATATATGGTGCTAGCACGTTAACATGTGTTAAGTTTTATCTTTATTTTCCCTAAATATTAACGGCTAATCTAATCAGGAAATCAGAATACAGGCTATAATGAACAAGATAGGCAGCCAGAAGGCTAGGCATCTTATTAGCTACAGCTTGCATACGTCTTATACCTCAACCATAGCCTACAATGATAAGAGATTGTAGGCGATGCCTCAACTGTCAAGGCTGACGCTAGTTACTTCGACTTCATAGTGGTGGCGCTGATGATACCTTTATTTACACTCTAATTATATTAATCTCGTTGGATTTGACGACAGACGCCGTCTTGGTTGTTTTGGAATAACACAATAAATCCTAAATTCAATTAGGCCGGGTTCCCATGGTCGCGCATTGCGCGTTTGCCCTACGCGCGTATTCTAGATGCAAACAATCACCTGCTACTGTATACATGATCGCGCGTCAACGCGCGTTCACTTGCGACAGTCGCTGCTCTGTCGCCGGTATCTTATCTCCCGCGTAAGCTTGCAGCGTCGTGCGTATTGAAATACCAGCTTTAATTTAACCGTTAAGATGATCCGCGCCAATTGTTGAGAGACAGTGGAAATACGTAAGAATTGGACGACGACGGGTTCAATATTGAATTATTTATCGATGAAACAGAGAAAAGGCCGGCAATTTGGGATATGAATGTAAAAGAATATTCAAATAAAATAATTAAAATAGGGCATGGGAAGAATTGGTTTTAATTTTTTGCAATGAAGCTTCAGAAGAAAAGAAAAAAAAAATATGTAAGAAACATTTTTTAAATAATTTTATTTATGCATGTATTTTTTATTTAACAATGTTTTAAATCATGTTATCCTACCACTCTAATTTTCCGTATTTCATTTTTCGGATTAAAACCCACAAACAGATTGCCTCTTCCATTTCCATCCTCAGTGATTGACGAAACAAGACTGGCTCAATCATCGTCGCAGTCATTTCAACAATTAATCGCGCCGCAGGCATTTAAACAATGAAACGCGCCTTGTCGCAATCATCTGAACGGTTACCAAAAAATGTGACGCGAGCTGTTGCGCGACAATGCGCGACCATGGGAACCCAGCCTTAGAGAAAGTTCGACTCGCGATGTTTGAAATCAAGAAAAACTCGTCACCACAAAGCCGCTGCGTATAATTTTCACAGCGAAATGATAGCCAATATGTTATTCTTGTTACTCGTTTTCATTATCTTTGCACATTTTTATGGTTACCTTTTGTTGTTTGCAAGTCACGAAAGCATGGAAGACGATCACGTTGAAAAGACGTTTCCTGAGGTTGAATCATGTTAAGAAGATCGTCGGGACCCAACCAAAGAAGATTTCTCGCAAGGAAAAAGTCGCAGATGAGAATGTTGGTCACAGAAAACATCGAAAATGCAAATTTTGTTCCGGAGTGTGGTAATCTTCCCTACCTTTACTAACACTAATTACCTTATTATATGCTGAAAAGCATATATTGGTTTCGCTCTGTTTGTGTGTCTGTCTGTCCGTCTGTCTGTCTGTCTGTCCAACGATTACTCGAGAATGGTTTAACTTTTTCAAATTCTGCTGTCGCTCTTCGATAGAGGCCCTTCCTGAGTTCACCTGATTAGTTTGTGATTGAAATCGGTCTAACAGTCACGTGACTATTGAGGCCAACCCCCCCCCCTATTAAATTTTTTTATTGGCAATATAAGGCATGTAATATGTCATTCGAACGGGAATGACGAGCACAAGACGAATATGACATTCTTTTCGATTTTCGAAATGCTACATCCGAGAAAATGACCCCCAAAAAGTACTAAAATGAGCCCTTATTACGAGCTTTAGCTAAAGTTATATATAAGAATACAAGCATAATCAATACCTTTATGTGGCCGGCCGGCCTTCGTTTGCACGATAACGTGAAAATGGAAGAACTCAACTGCGATATATCAATTTTTAATGAGCTCTCGTGGGCCCCTTCAGGCACGTGCATTAATGTTAAGAATATGAACTTAGGGCATGTAATATATCAATCGATTCGTACTGATTAGTCATAAGTGAAAACAGTGTTAGTTTTTGTTTATCACTTAAGCATTGTTGATGGCAGCTTGGAGCACGTGCCCGTAGTGAAGCTTTGTCGAAGCACGTGCTAATTTCGTTTTAAAATTCAGTGCTGTTAGGCCTATTGTAAAATGTGACTACTTAATGGCTAAAAATGTTAAAATGACTATATAATAGGCGCATTCGTTTATTCGTACGATTTGCACGATGATGACGTCGATAGTGAGCCCCGTGCAATTACCGTTTAGTGCGTTCAGTGCGGTTTCTGCGTCTCTGCACGATCTTTCAACGAACGGTCCGTACGTTTTGAGCCACACAAACAACATTGCGATGCCTCAACGACTCCTTTTTAATCACCCGAAGAGTCTAATTTTCAAATTTTTAAAGTCTTTTTCACTTTCGAACTTTTTTTTAATCTGTATAAACTCTCTTCATCCACTTGAATGCAAAATGTCGATCATCATCGACATTGATCGAAATCTGGAGCTTCGCTGGATTGGAGGCCGCCATTTGCAATTGTAAAACGCACGAAACGACCCTGCTTCTACCTTCGTGCGCTTAGTTCGCGCACGGACTGTACGAAGCGCACGAGAACGAAGTGCACGGAAATCTCCGAACATCTCTCACGGGCCGCACGAGAGCTACTTCGAACGGCTAGTGCGCGCACTCAGTGCAAAAAAATCACATTGAACGAATAAACGAATGCGCCTAATGTTAGGCCTATTGTTAAAAACGGCTAATTAATGTTAGGCCTATAGTTAAAATGACTATATAATGTTAGGCCTATTGTTAAAATGACTATATAATGTTAAGCCTAAAGTTAAAATGACTATATAATGTTAGGCCTATTGTTAAAAATAGCTAATTAATGTTAGGTCTGTAGCTAAAATGACTATATAATGTTAGGCCTATTGTTAAAATGGCTAATTAATATTAGGCCTATTGTTAAAAATGGCTAAATAATATTAGGCCTATTGTTAAAAATGGCTAATTAAAGTTAGGCATGTAGTTAAAAATGGCTAATTAATGTTGGGCCTGTTGTTAAAAATGGCTAATTAAAGTTAGGCCTATATTTAAAAATGATGTGAGTGTTGATAGAATCAAAGATATTTCTATTGTTTATTTAAACCAACTGCAAGTAAAATTGAAATATTGAAATTTAAAATCACATCTGCGTCACAGGTAAAGCTCCTTGGAATGTACAAGATTTTTCCCGACAATGCTTTGCAACAATAGCTCTAGCGACGGAAAGAACACAGACGAAGTAGTTTAAAAAATTTAGACGTGTCAGCATTTCATTTCTCATTGCGCGCGTGTTTGGAAAGATTCGTTGAACGCTGCAATCGAATACTTAAATTGAAATGCAGTTTTCGCCATTGCAGTATATAAAATATGACTGTAACATTAAACAACAAATATTTATATTCTTCTTTTCAGCATATTTGAAAAATTCTTGGTCTTTTTTACTGTTTCTTCCTCCCGTTTTTCCCTTTCTCTAACACAAAAATTACAAATGACTCTCCCAACGTTCATTACTTCTTTGGAGGTATAAAGAAAATTTCGATCCTATAGTACATTAGTTAATATCTTAGTAATTAAATCTTCTTTTATGCAGCTTATCGATCCGATTCACCTAAAGGAGATTACTGATAAGTCTAAGTCTAAGGATTGTTCCGGACATAGAGGCTTTGATTAAATTTAATGTTTCTAATAAATGAAGTTATTGATGCATAGCTTGATAAGTTTTTTTAGTTTACTGTAAGCTCTTCATCTAAATTGATGACATTGAAGCACAAATTGCAACAACTGCTTGCAAAAAGTTAAAAAAAAAAAAAAAGAAAGAAAAGAAGCATACAGCTATATTGTCATATTTGGAAATAAATAATTTTTCAGGTCGATTTTATATCCCGGTTATAACAAATATTCGTTATAAAGGACTAATTT
>JAHWFO010047224.1:1082072-1100646 GCA_023313115.1 Rhysida immarginata | reverse complement strand
CGTTATAAAGGACTAATTTTTTTGTCCCTAGCTGTTTGTTATAACAAAGATCCACCTTCTTGACATCCCATTATCTTAGCATTCTTTACGGTCACCTTTTTAACACGTGAATTCGACTTGAAGGGGCCCACGAAAGATCCTGAAAAGTTGATGCCGCCGAGCTAAGACCTTGGTGGTCATATTTCTGAAAACAGAATTTGAAAAAGTTAATCTGTTTTCAAGTTATCGTGCAAACGGCGGTCGGCCGGACAAACGTACAGACCAAGCGTGCATTCTTATAAGTAGCTTTTTTGCTAAAGATCCTAATAAAATCTTGCGACATACCAAGAAGGAGCTTTAGCTGCGACAAAGCGATCGTCACGTGGCGTGCCCATGTCAACAATGTTTAAAAGATAAAACAGAAAGTAACAATCTACACATTCTTGACGAATCGAGTGTTATATAACAGGCCATTATCTTGGCACTCTTTACAGTCAATGTTTTAGCTCGTCCCGCAGTCGACTTGAAGGGGTCCACGTAAAAGCCTCAAAAGTTGATGCAGCCGAGCTAAGATTTTGATGATCAGATTTCTGAAAAGAGAATTTGAAAAAGTTAATCCGTTTTCAAGTTATCGTGCAAGCAGTGGCCAGCCGGCCGGATAAAAGGTGTAGGCCAAACGTGGATTCTTATAAGTAGCTTTTTGTTAAAGCTCCAAATAATTAAAACTCTGCGTCACAGCTGATGATCCGTAGCCCACGTGAAAGACAGGTCCTGGCGCGGAAAAGTCACCTGACCATCTTAGTCCGAGTAACAATGTAACCTTCACTGTTTCCAACAAACGAAAAATTGCTGATTTTTAAAATTCAAGATGGAAACAATGAAGGTTACATTGTTATTCGGACTAAGATGATCAGGTGACTTTTCCGCGCCAGGGCCTGTCTTTCTCGTGGGCTACGTGATGATCTTTCTTGGAATGCTTGCAAGGTTTCATTAATCCACGATCTTTTTGTTCTTTAAATCTTTCAAAGAAAGAAAGAACGACTAGTAGAGGGCTCCGCAATCAGGACATGTCAACTTCTAAGGAGTTCTCCTTCTTCGTTGTTTCGTGTTGTCGTCCTTAAAATATTTAAACTACTGTTGGTAGATGTAAAAGAGGCAACTCGGAAAGATGCGATTGCTACACTGATTTACTTAAACAAGCGAGTGTAAAGAAATTCATGACACCGTGTATTGCGTGATTGCTTTAATTTCAGGAGAAAAATCTGGACTTATAAATCCGTAATCATTCTTTTGGGATATTTTTATAATGGCATAAAAAAGAGCGACTTTTCATCTTTCATGTTCTTTCACGATAAAGGAATAAACTGGTATATTAATTAGACCAGCGGCATACATTTATCACAATGTTTTGGATAAAGGAAGAACCTAATAAAAGTAATTTTCAAAACTTACACACCTGGTTGGGTGGTTGTAATCACGCAGCAGAAAGCGACGGTACACACATACACTTGGTTGATGTTACCGGCAGGGTTCGCGCTATACTCGCAATTTACGCATCAAATGGGTACGAGATTTGTTTTGTAAAAAATTGACTCGTGTTTTTTTGATCAGCCAATCAAAACTGACTCGTGTTTTTTGATCAGCCAATCAAAACTGACTCGTCCATATTATCGCCCATATTTTGAATATTATCGCCCATATCCTTCTCACTACATTTTAGCCTCATTTCCTTTTAGCTGTCTTGTTTAAATTTCTAATTAACTACAGAGATTGTGGATACATGTAAAAATATGGAAGTCAAAAAGAATCTAAAAAGTTGACTCGCAGTTTTCAGGCTGAGGAGTCAAATTGATTTGTAGATTTTTGGTCCTAGAGCGATCCCTGCTAGGATTTCCAAACCTCAAAGCTACTTCCCATTTCGTTTTTAAGAATTTGTTCTTAGGAAACGAGTGAATGAATATATCATTGCTGCACCCCAAAACAAAGCAGTATTTACTGTTAATTTTTCACATTTTGATGTTACGGCTTTACTGCAGGTTTATTCGAGTACCGCTATTCGCGCCATATTGATTATGTCATTTTTGCTGCTAGATATCATACACTTAGGCTGTGGTAGCGAATAAGAGTCCCTAAATGTCTCGTCTACGGATTTTTGAGGCTTTAGACTGCTGAAAATAAGACCAAAGTCAATCCAAAATGAAACGCGGCACGGAATTCATCAAGAAGTAACTCCAAACCACTTCTTGAAGGGATACTGTCTCTACCTACGTAGAAACTATGTAATGGGCTCCACAATTAGGACATATCAACTTATAAACTCCACTGCTTCTGAGGGGTGGTGATAATAGGAATCGCAGTCATCAAATGGTGCATCATAAATAGTGGCGCAGTCTGTTTTCCTGAAGCCAGCGCTATCAGAATCGTATCCGCTTATCTATTTCAACCCTTTGCATTTTAAAGCATAAGGACATGCATTAATTTAGAATTATCAAGCGTTTTCTAAAAGCAATTTGTGCTCATTCCCGAGTGACACTTGAGTCAAGGTCGTTAATTGGTAAAATCAAAACTGGCACAAGAGCATTAGAAAATGGATTACAATAATTAATTAGAATCAGAAACTAATTATGCAACTAATTAAACCATAACTAATTAGAAACAATACCAGGTATTTCTGAACAGGATTAATACTCTAAGCTAGCTGCAACCATGTAATGAACGTTGAAAATGTTGGAATAATATCCCATTCGTTATAAAACTGCTTATGGAAAGGATTATCCTAATGGAACAAGTTGCTCAAAGGACGTCATTATATGAAAACTGTAGGCGAATAAGCATAAAAATATGAATGTCTTTCTTTTCCAAAGCTATAAACCATTGAGATAAATTAACAGGGTTAAACTTAGGCGTTTGTGTCGTAATCCCAATGTTTTATCTGTATAACTTCCCAAAGAAATGCAACCAAATTCTCGAATATTAATTTTTCAGTTCATGGCGCGAGCTCGCTTGATGTGTATAACAGCTGGCATATACGTACATATGAGTAAAACGAGGGATTTATCAGCTCTGCAAAAGGGTCAACGGTGGTAGCATATCGGAAAGTGCTCAGTTTGTGAACTGTTCGCGTCCTACTGAGATTAAAGTGTACCGTGATTGGACAACGTGCACCATTGCGAATAAACGGCGTGGAAAAAGGCGGAGCACCAAGCGCCACTGAGAGAGGTGAACATGAGACTGCGAAGATGAGTAAAGTCTAACCGATATGCAACAGTTGAACACCTCACCGTCCAAATATACCAGGCTTGCAAGACTATACAGAGTGAATACAAAAGTCTGAACCCCCCTTTTATTTTTTGAACCGAAGCAGATATGTCAATTTTGATGAATCCAATGAATAGGAAGTTGTGGGTGGCCTATCCCATGGTGCATTTTCATCATCCCAAATATGCAAATTAGGACACATTCAAAATTTATCTCAAAAACCGTAAGGGATAGAGAAAAAAAAACCCAATTGCAAACTTGTTCAGCATAAAAAAACAAACAAAACAAAAAAAATCATCCAAATCGGACCAACCAATCACCCACAATCACGTGGTGAACTGTTTGTAGCTTACAAACAGTCACACTGCACAAACAAATTACTTCAAACAGTTTAAAAAAAAAGTTAATCAACAAAATGCTCGATGTGACGACCGTGGGCACCATAACACAATTGGGCACGGAACCTAACTGACGCCAAAACATCGGCAAGCATGGCTGGTGTCACTCCTCGGCACGCTTCCTGGATTCGTTGAACCAGATCCTCCAGTGAGGCGGGCTGCGTAGCATAAACCTTGTCCTTCAGGTATCCCCACAAGAAAAAGTCAAGTGGTGTAAAATCAGGGGAGCGGGGTGGCCAACGAACTGGTCCTCCTCGGCCAATCCATTGTTGTCCAAACATCTCACTTAGACGCTCGCGAACGACCAACCTGTAATGTGGAGGAGCTCCATCATGCTGAAACCACGTGCGCTGATACGAGGCCAATGGCAAATTGTCAATGAAGTCTGTGACTACCACGTTGAGAATTTCAGCCCGGTAGCGTTCTGCAGTCAGTGTTCCATCGTAAAAATACGGTCCAACCACAGTGTCATTGTACAATCCACACCACATATTGATTCTCCAGTTCACTTGATGAGTTGCTTCTCCCAGACATCGTGGTTTTCGTCTGCCCAATGATGATGGTTGTGCCTGTTGATAACTCCATCCCTGGTGAACTGGGCTTCATCTGTCCACAACACTTCATGAATGAAGTTTGGATTGTCATCCAGGCAGGTAAGTAACCAGTTGCAGAAGGCGGCCCTAGCAACATAATCCAATGGCAGTAACTCCTGGTGACAATGAATAATGTATGGGTGAAAATGATGCGCGTGTAGAATGTTGAGAACAGTTCTCTGATGGCACCCAACATGTGCAGCAATTACTCTGCTGCTTGTGTGGGGATTTGCAGCAACTGCAGCCAGAACTAGTGTTGTTGTATCCTCGTCGCCTTGTGCCCTTGGTCGTCCTCGTTCTGCATTAACATTCCCTGTAGCCTCGAATCTTTGAATAATGTGACGCATTGTTTAACGAGATGGATGGCGTTCGTTAGGGTATCTGTCTCGATACAATCTAACTGCAGCATGTAGGTTTCTCCTTGCCTCTCCGAAGCAGAAGATCATGTTGACCATTTCCGGAACAGTGTAGCTTGCCATCCTGGAATTGTTCTGTCTTCTGTGTGTTGAAACATGCTTTTTATTTGCTTTTCCGCATGAAAGTGAATGTGAGTATGATAATTTATGTTAATTTTTTATTTGCATGCTTTACATGATGGAAATATCAACATTCAGTTTTCCTTGTGCAGTAGCTTACAAACAGTTCACCACGTGATTGTGGGTGATTGGTTGGTCCGATTTTGATGATTTTTTTTGTTTTGTTTGTTTTTTTATGCTGAACAAGTTTGCAATTGGGTTTTTTTCTCTATCCCTTACGGTTTTTGAGATAAATTTTGAATGTGTCCTAATTTGCATATTTGGGATGATGAAAAATGCACCATGGGGTAGGCCGCTCACAATTTCCTATTCATTGGATTCATCAAAATTGACATATCTGCTTCGGTTCAAAAAATAAAAGGGGGGTTCAGACTTCTGTATTCACCCTGTATGAACAGCGAAGTCTGGTCCATATGGGTTTCTGGGGTATGTGTTCTTGGTATTGTCTGGGCCCACTGATAGTCCTGAAAGCCACTCTCACTCGATTTAGTTATTTATCCTTCGTTGCATATCTAGTACAGCCATATACACTGGGTGGCCAAAAAATTAGAGACACCCCTTGTTTGAAAGTAAACCAGTCGGAAAGTGACGTAGAGTGACGTAACAACGCAGAACTGTTTATATAAGGAACGCTCAGCTTCGGTCGACGTAGTTACCACGGAAGTTAATGTCAAGATGAGTAAGTCGAAAGATTTAAGTGAGTTTGAAAGAGGGATGATCGTCGGTGCAAGAAGAGCTGCTGCCACCATCTCTGAAACGACGACTCATTTTCGGATTTAGTATCTCGGGTATTTAGAGAGTGGCAGTTGAGGAAAAAAAACTTCGAGCGATATGGATTATTCTGGTCAAAAAAGGCTGGTGAATGAGAGAGGTGAAAGGCAAGTAGCACGCATAGTCCGCAGCAACAGAAGGGCAACAACACGACAAATCACAGCTGAATTCAATGCAGGTGCATCACAAAGCATATCCCAACGCACAACAAGACGGACTTTGCAAAGGATGGGCTTTTGCAGCAAGAGACCATCAAGAGTGCCTTTGGTATCATAGAACAATAGGAAAAGGTGCCTGTTGTGAGCCCAGGAACGACGTAATTGGTCACTTGAGGAGTGGAAAAAAGTAGCTTGGTCCGATAAATCTCGTTTTCTGCTCCGTCATGCAGATGGCAGGATCAGACTACGGCGCAAACAGCACGAGTTCATGAACCCCTCCTATCAAATGACACCTTCAGGCTGGTGGCGGTGTAATTACGGTGTGGGAAACGTTTTCCTGGAGTACACTGGGTCCCTTGATGTCTGTGGACACAACTCTGAAGAGGACAGCTTACCTCAACATCGTTGCTGATCACGTGCACTCGTCTATGGAGATGGTCACTTTCAGCAGGACAATGCACCTTGCCATCGTGCTCGATCGGTCACAAATTGGTTTGAGGAACATTAATCAGAGTTTAGTCTGCTTCTAGAGCCAGCTCAGTCGCGTGACATTAACCCTATAGAGCATTTGTGGGATGAATACAGCTCGCGTGAAATAAACCCGCGCGCCACATTTAAATATGCTAATTGTTAACATAGAACTTTAACAACCCTATGTACTCTGCATAATTTTAGGTTTTCTATTTGTCAAGTCCTTGATGGAAGTGAATCTGCTGTATTTTGCGGTCCGCTTATTTGACGAATATAGATCTGAACTTGAATTACACATAAAGAAAAAAGAACAATAATAAGGGTATCTTAGCCAAATTAATTAAATAGTTTCCATCTCTTTATCAAAGATGCGATTAGAAAAAAAAAAGAGAGAGAGAGAGAACCAACAGATCTAAAACTTTTAATCACTTTCTCAATAACAGTAAGTCTCTACTCCAAATGGCCTGTTTAGCGATGTCTTAAAAAAAAAAGAGAGAGAGAGAGAGGGAAAAAATTGCAAAAGAAAAGAAAAAGAAATGGAGGATTGGAAGGAATAAACCCGGAAAAGGACCATTCTTTTTGTTTTCAGAAAATCCCCTCCAGAAGGCTTGTATCACAATAGTGGAAAGAACGTTTCTCATCTCTCTCAACCTTTCAATGAAAGGCCTTAAGGATTTTTGGATTGAGATCACTCGTCCGCTCATCAAGTGAAAAAAAGGCGTCGAATAAATACGCCGCCTTCAGAAACGGTTGGGCAGCTCTCGTCATACTATCGATCTCTCTTTCCCATTTATCAACAGAAGTTAAAAGGTGCCTTTTAATTAAACACAAAAAATGAGGTTGATCTAAAACTATTTTAGCTGTTCCCTCCGAATCAATACACAGACGATAATTTGGGAAATGCCGAAGCAAGAATTTTATTTGCTATTCGTTCACCTTTTCATTTGCTAATGCATATCAATAATCAAATCCATCGATCAAATCAGAATCGAAGAGTACTAAGACCCACCAGTTTAAAATTCAATCTAACACGCACGCAAATGACATTATGCAAAAGAGGATCAAATGAAAACGTCAAAGCTTGTGACAAACAATAATGATTGCTGACGTCATTTTATCGTTATATCTATTTCTTTCTATCTTAACTCATAAGTAGGGTTAGGAATCTTAGGTAAAAACATATTAAGTTCATGATTTCAGTACTAAAAGATAAGTACAAAAATGTTTTTTTTTATTATGTCTTTTAGTTTAGGAGTTATAAAGACTTAAAAAAAGCATATTTGTGACATATTTGGGATTATCAGACCTAAAAGGCATATTTTGCATTTTGTCTTACATTTTGTAGTTCTTCTTGTTATTGCCGTCATGATCGATAATCAACTGGACTAGTTTCCGCCTTCCCAACAAATGGTGCCACCTTCGCTATTGGTCTCGACCAGAGACAAATGAAGAAAGAGACTGGCAGTGACCTCCCCTCTAGTGATGCCTTCGCGTCGCCATTATAGGATTGGCAAGAAACGTTGATCGCGGGAGGCAATGCATGTGAATCAATCGCAAACAATTATTTTTTATAATATCTACCTAAGGACCACCAGAAAAACTTGCTCTATTAAACAAAAAATAATCATCCAAATCGGCCCATCCGATAAAAAGTTATTTGGTGATAAACATAAATTAAAAAAAAAAAAAAGTTTAAATCGAAAAGGAGGAATGTACCTTTCGTCCCACCTGAAGAAATGTACAATCGGCTACAAAAGTATCTAGCCACCTTGCAATAGAGAAACACTGCAAGGTGGCTAAATACTTTGTTGCCGACTGTACACTTCACTGTTCGATTGTCGATTGGCGTAAAAAATCATTACATCCACTCGTATCTGAACATGACTCACATTGGAAAGTGTATCCAACATCTCCCCTGATGAACATGATGCAGACGATGAAGAGCCTACAATGACCTGGTGGCTGGAATACTAAACAACCTGATGGAAATGAAGTGGCATACAAAGTATAGAAAATCGAGACATATTCTTGATGTCAACTTCGAAGACATTGGCAACGTTTCCTTCCCGGATTATTGGAAGATGTAATACCACCCCTTCCCACACTTCTGACAATCGTCAATCTTATTATTTTGTTTTATTCATAATGTGGAAGACTTCTTTGGGTTAGTCAGGCTTCTTGCCTATTTCAGTGTATTTCATGTGGAATTTATTTCGGAAGGGTGAGACTCGTGTAAGCACTGATTACGTCCTACCTGAACAAATGTACACTTCACAGTTCGATTGTTGTTGGCAGTCAATTTCGACGCTCGATCAACATTAGGATTCTAGACTCCGCAATTACCACGACTCCAATTCAGGACTCTGACTGCTAAGGCGAATTTGTAAAGCAGTTGGAGATTGTGGAAGCAATCGAATCAGTGCCAGTTTCACCTAAACAAGTACTTATGCATGCAAAGGTACAAGATGTTCTTGATAAAAATCCTGGTCGGAGTGTAGTGCAATTAATTTCAAAAATTTTATCTGGAGAACAGTGTTACATCCCAGACCAAGACTACTTGCCTGCAGAAATTGCTCCATTTTCCAAAGCCATTATTACTTCTTGCGAAGTAGTAAGATCATTTTCACAGTACAAATCACTGTAACGGTCGAAATTAATAAAATGATGAAATGTGATTGATTTCTATTTATTCATATCATTTGTTTGCTAAGAAGCACTTACATTTTAAGAGAATATTTATGCATTTTAAGGCAATATTTCAGTAATTTTAAGGGAATATGAACCTACATAGTTTACATGTTTTTAGGACCTATGGTTCCTAACCTTACTCATAAGTTAATAAAAATTTAAATATTTTCCGGTAAGTAAGCGCGTTCGGACATATTATTATAGGACATAACACCACATGGGTTTTGGTTTGAAGAGTTGAGTTCATGTAAGCTTTGTTATCGGTTATGTCGTCAACTGTAGCTCGAACGAAGGAACTGCGTCCTCTGTCATCTTTCACTCTTTCTCAATAGTCTGCTAACTCTCCATTATCTCCAGTTACTGATCATTATTAAATATTTCCAAGAAAATGTTAACTTCTAAGAAAAGCCCGAATTTCTAAACAGGAATTCTACGTATTATTACAAATTCAATTTTGTTTTATAATTCTCAGAGGTGGGATGGAACCATCACTCTTAATGAACCTACTTATATTGCACACTTTGCCCGGGATTTTACTTACCCTCTTGTTGTTCTGTCTCAGATTAAAATGTTATCCATCTTCACCCCCGAGGAGTATCACTGGATACTTTAGACCTATCTTTTAAAATTTCCCTTGCCCTTAACGTAGAAGCTCTTATACCCTCCTGCTCTAGCGGAGCTTCCGTTGTTCAGATGTTGCCCGGATAGCTTTTTATCTTTCTGTTGCAAATTTCACTGATCAATACTCGTTCTTTCTCTTTTTTGCCAAACACACAAATTTTTGCCAGTCGTCTGGACGTTTTTAGGGAGCTCAAGGGAGACCCGTGTGATTCCTTAGCCTCCTCGATAAACACTGCTTTATCTATGTCCTGTCATTGCATAATCATATTTACGCTCGTTGTTGATAATTCGTTACCCCCCCTCCCTAAAAGAGGTTAATATGGTTAATTATGTAGTGCCACACCAGTTAATGTGTTAAGTATACAGTGCAACACCAGTTAATGTGTTAACAAGCTTTCAACCCCCCTTTACCCTCCTTAGGGGTTGAATTTCGCAAAACCTCTTCTTAGTGCTCACTTACATTTTGTAAAGAACCTCTGTATAAAATTTCAAGTTTCTAGGCCTTATGGTTTGGGCTGTGCGTTGATCACTCACTCAGTCAATTTCTTCTTTTATATATATAGATGAAAAATTGTAAAATATAAAAAGAGCATTTCAATTTAAAAACCATTACACTTTTCCATATAATTATCTTCTGCGCTTAACTTTTTATAACAACAGCTATTCGATTAAATAAATAAATGATTCGGATACAGCTATAATTGAAATTCATTTAATTAGGTTTATCTCCATATTATTTCAAGTTTACAATCTTATTTTATTTTATTAAACAAGTATTTTTAAAGCGTTCGTGCTGTTAAACTTAGATTGAATCCCATGCATTATAGAGTAATTGTCGGCGCATTAAATCACTGTATATAGAGTGCCTTTATAACCAGAGTGTGGCCATACGCGGGACAGTTTTCTATTGGTTATTCATTGTCACGTGCTATTTTCCGCCATGTTGTGTCCAAATTAGCATAGCGTTGTGTGGAAATAAGACGGTTTTTTGTAATTTTTAAAGATTTTAAAAGAGTTTAGTGACCAAAAATGCCTTCCTGTGCTGTAGTAGGGTGTTCTAATCGCTCTGAAGAAGGTTTTATAATGAAACGTTTTCCTCGCGATCCAGAAAGACGATCGATTTGGGCCGCGAAGACGAAAATAGTCAAATGGAAACCTTCGGACAACAGTTGCCTTTGTGAGATTAGAAAAATCAAATGTTTCTTTATATCGTATTTATTCTACGATATTCGCCTAAAATACCTAAATTTGTGAGATCGTATTATAGAAGAGGATAATATTAGCGCTGCAATGACTGGCGGCGGGGGTGGGGGTCAAACGAACTTCGGGCTGACGGAGTTCAGACGAAATTAGCGTTTAATATACATCACAGTACATTAATTAAACAGTATATACAATGTGCAGTTCATTAAACAGTATATTAATTCACTTTTTGTTTGAATTTCCGCTCGTTTAACGCTAAAACGAAAGTAATTTCTCAAAAAGATAGCAACTTCAAAACTGCTCCGTTCTGGCTAGGACGATAATAAAGTTGCTTCTTTATTATCGTCCTAGGTTCTGGCAAAATTGCATTTTGTCCTGTTGCTTCTTTTCCGATCATAGGAGAAAGAAGTTAAGTATTGTTGATTTTAAAGTGACTTTGTTTCTGATTTTTAAAAGAAACATTTTGATGAAAATCAGTGGGAAAAAGATAGTCGACGGAAAAATTTTGGATGTTAAAAAAAAGAAACTTACTTAACAGAAAAAATGTACAGGAAATTATGATAGCAAAAGTACGGCAATGCATACAAAATTGTCATGAAATTAATTTTTCAGTTTTACATATTTAAAATTTCATTTGTATTTTGTTGTTGTTAAATTTAATTTAAAAATCAGTCAATAAATTAGCCTTTTTTTTCTTCATATAAGCGTATCTATTTTATTTCGGGTTTTTTTTCAGTAACGAAAACTTATCTTTTTTTTTTTTAATAATTCCTTGATTTATTCTTTAATTATATAATTTAATAAAAATTTTGATAAGGTGGATATTCATTTTATTAACAAAAATTGTGACTGATAATTAAATGAAATTATAAATGGGAAGAAACAAAAAATGGGAAAAAACAAAAAATAAATTTTAATTTACATATTTTCAGTTTATTTTTTTCTCTAATAATTAAAAGTGGACTATTATTTTCGAGTTATTGATTCACTCCATTAATTCGAGGTTTTTTTAATGCCAAAAGAGCAAAATTTCTTGTTTCTGCTACACTAATCTATAGACAGATTGGACACAACATGGCTGCCTGGCCTCTCATGGCCACACTCTGGTTACAAAGGCACTCTAACTGTATAAAGATTGTCGTGCCATCTGGCTTTATACAGTGCTTTACGGCGCATTAGATTGTCGTGCCATCTGGCGGTGTCATCAATCATGATGACGCGAAATCAGTGGCAATGGGCACACTATTTCTTCCAGCCACTGTAGTTAAAATAGTGTAATGCAAGGTCAATAAACAATAGTGTGTTTATTGACCTTGGTGTAATGCACTTTGGTGACGCCATCTGGTTATCAGAGTTGAAACTAAATATTAATTGTGAATTGTAAAATGTGATTAAAATATTTTATAATAATTAAGGGAAAAAACGGGATTAAAGTCCATTTTATTTTTATAAATTGTAAAATAATTTTTATAATTAAAAAAAAACAAACTATCTACTTCACGTGATTTACATTGATGGTTGACAATTGCTCAAAATCCAATAAGGTTTTAACTGACATCGAGCCTTCGACAATTGAACTTTAAGATCAGTTAAGATTAAGTGAACAAAGCTAATTTCTCTCCTTAAATCATTGACTTTATTCTACTTAGGAGATTAAGGAGGACATTTAATTCATGCCAATAATGCTTGTGTTTATTTTTATAACTCCTTCCTATTAGAATTGGTCGCCACCCCTCGAAACCCGCAAGGGGCGCCGCGATCCAGGAATGCGGATCCCTCGACTGCCCGAGCTTTTCGCCAGGAGTTATTCCACAGATTTCAATTCGAAGCAAGAATCCCATTGGCTAATTTCCAGTCGCAAGCATTGCTCCATGCCCTCGGACCCATTGTTAGCTATTGGAATCAACAATTGTGACTTTTATAATTCAATTTATGTTCTGCAATTATTTCACAATTGAAAATTAAAGAATATAATATTGTCTCATCCAAACTGCGTCCTTCTCCTTACTCCTCTACCCACGACTACTTCATAACATTGATAAAGAGGTTAATTTAATTTTCTTTAGAAAAAAGGTCGTGATAGTAGCACATTATTTTGGATGAATGCCATCTATTATTTTTGACGCCATAAAATTAGATTCTCTGCCATTGAGCACTTTAATTTACGCTTTGAGTTAAAAATTATTTATCTTCATGACATAAAATAAATCAATATAGAGATCAGAAACGAGTCAAAGTTTGTAAACAATCCAAGCGGATCACTTCAAGACAAACAATACCTCTCATTTAATAGTCGCACTGTGCCCTTCCTCTGTAATTATTCAGTGTGCATATCATATCATTTCAATGCAATTTTACAGACAACTTTTCTGCAGAAGTTGAAACAACGGCATTTAGCTGTACAAGCACCAACAACTTTTAATAGCAAGCTTATGAATCCATTCTTCGCGCATAATCAATACGTGGGCTGAAATTGGACTCCTCACTACACTGATGACATATCGTTGATTAGACAAAGGCGAATGACAACTGGTTAAATATCAAACGGTCAATCGAAGAGCAATGAAAGGGAAGGACAAATAGTATCTGTAACAAAAGTACACTACGGAATGTCCTACGACTAAATAATTAACAACATTACTGGTTTAGCATCTGTGTATGCGATTTCAGCATCGCTTTAAATACTCATTTAATAACGATCGCATTGGTGCCCAATGCAGCAAATTCCAATTCCGATTTAATCAAACTAATATTGATTGAAAGGAAGCCTCACTACGAGTAAAGGTAAAATTAGGTTTGGATTGGAAAAGTTTTATTCATGCCATTATTATTATTATTTCACAAATTGGTCGTGTTGTAATATCAGCATTCACAATTATCGTAATTACACAAAAGTGGCAATCTCGAAAATATTATAAGGTTAATTCAAAGTTGACGGATATACTTTAACCAGTTATTTCCTCCAAGCCGAAAAGAATTACGTACATACGTGATATTCTTTTGAAATACATATACACGAGCCAATGAATTAGAACCATGTGTGAAACATATGTAAATTGATTTTAATACACTTTTATGCAAAATAGTTTCATGTCAAGCGCATACTTAGTACATAATTAAGAAGGACTTGGTTGCCTCTAATCATAGAACATGATCAGCATGGGGTTAAAAGAAGGACCAAAAGCACCACCAACTGACTACGAAAAGGAGTCACGATTAAAACAACGAAGCAGTTGCCTGTTCACGAAAGGTGCGATATCCACAGAATTCAAGCGCTGGAAAACTGATCCACACTCTTTGTCTAAAGTGATAACCGTAACTCAAAGACAGATCAATAATGAGCGAGACCGCCGTCGTTAAAACTAGCTGCGCGGAGAACAGGAAATCCACTGTGCACCAATTCAAAAATGATTTTAACCGAGGATAATTTTAACCCATATCTGGCAGAACCATGCTCCGGCAATTATAGCGCATCCAAATCGGCAATCGCATGCCTATTTAAAAAAAAAAAACCTGCAAAGAAAAGGAAAGTTGTACGAACGATGTCAAAAGTGCAATCTAGCCATGGGGGTTTTGAAGTATCATCTCTGAAATACCTGTCCCTATTTGTTTTTCCGAGTCATTCATTGAGCTTTCTGGTTTCACCTTGTATAAAAATAAATGCTTAAATACTTCGTTTCACCATGAACCGTATTTTTAACCACATAAAATAAAGCACAGTGCATTACAAGAAAAGAAACAATCATCAAAAAAAGTAAATAGCTGGTTCTGATGGGTCAAACATGTCTGAGCCGCGTAGCTGTTCTCTGTTCAACAATGTCCTCCAACGTGTGATAGTTGAATGTACGATCGGATATTTCACTAAATGTAGAGGTTTGCTGTCGTGCAGGACAAAAAATATAACCGTGTCAACTGAAGAACTGAAACACATTAACCAAATTAAACAAGACTTGAGCGGCTACTGGGTGCGTCGGCAGGTGGCGGATAGCCGAATATCCTAAGTAGAAATGACTCAGGACATCCTCGAATATCCAATAAGGGGACGCAGATCAACTCCCGAACCGAAGGTGTCAGTGTTACCAGGTCAGTGATTTTGTTACTAGATTTAGTTAAAAACTAAAAATCTAGAATCAATTCAGTAACAAATTTTTTTTAGTGAAAAATTCAGTGACAAAAGATTTCCAGGAAAAATTGTTTGTAGTATTGTTTGAAAATAGAAATTTTAAAATCTCCCGAGAAGATTTCCAGGGTAGGATTCGGATATGATAGATATGACCAGAGCAGTGCACATGAGTGCAGTAGCAGTAGTACCTCCTCTGACCAGTAGCAGTTGTCACAGTCACAGACAGACAGAGTAACAGACTCACAATTCAGTCAGTTGATAGTATTTAGTTAATTGATAGTTAATACAGTTACCTCATAGTCAGTGGCAATTGATCACTAGTGAAAAATCACATGTCCACATAGTTCACATTAATTGAGAAAATGTTAAGACTGTTTAATAATAGTATGTACGATTACAACACAGCAAATCCCAATGAAGAAACAATTGTACATGTTTTGGATATATTTGATTAAATTTCAATATTATTTTCACAAATATTTTGTAATTGGTTTTTCTTTTATCTTATTAACCTTTCCTGGGCTGTAATCTTATGTGGAGGTCATATCCGCATGTGAGGAGTAGGAGCCGATTTGTTTTTTTGGGCATAATATGTATTAACTATTTTGACCCCATTCACCTTGAGGTCTAAAGAATGTTGATTAACTATTTTATGAGGGATTATAGGTAAGAAAATTTAATATTTTTGATTTCATATTTTAATTTTCACCCGGGAAAAGAAGTTAAAAACAACGTTTTCGTTTGTTTTTTTTTATCTTTAAAAAGCTGATAAAATTAGTTGGGTTTTTTTGGGTTTTTTTTAGTAACTTTTGAAAATTCTTAGTAAATTTTAGTTACACTTTCTACCGGATTTACTAACGGCGCTGCTCTACGACCTGGTAACACTGGAAGGTAGATGGCACTTCGATTAAAGTGTCTCAAACGGAGCCTCCTAGATAGATTATTCCGGAGTATTCAGCCATATCCTGGCATGCAAGCACTTCCGGGATCGACTGTAACTTAATCCATACCTTATGGATAAAAACTTAATTTTAAAACATTCTCCTGGGGACCTTGGATGGAATCAGGTACTTATGTACGACTTCAAATTGGTAGAGATGACCAAGATGGAGTCAAGCACTGTAAGCAATATTTGGCATCCAGAACCTGAGGATCCGCAAGCTCAGCTAGTTGTCTCATGTGAGAATAAAACCAATGAACAAATAAGACCTGGAGTACATTCCTCTACACGCGTTTTATTTTATTTAGCCTATTTCTAGAAGCATTAGATGAGTGAATCGAATAACTTAAATGGGAGAGTAATAAATGATTTTTTTAAACTGCAGAAAAATAATACTACAAATTTCTTGATCATCAAACGATATTTCATTCAGGAGGGCCTTTAAATAATTCCGTCGATAATATTTCTACCACCCGCGAAAGTTGAAAATAGAGTTAAATAACTTTGCAATAATGCAATTGTATAATATGCTATACATTTATTGATCTTTAATTAGGAATACAGTTTCATTCGCTTTGGTATAGTGGCTTTGGTAATGTTGTGAAATCTACTGAATTTTAGTTTAATAAATAATTTATTAAAGATCAAATAATAATATAAAAACAGATTTGTTTTAGAAAAAAAAAATGGATGACGTTCATGCCTTCTTACAATAACACGGCCTTATCAGTTCCGGATTTCAATTATTTTTTTCCTAAATTATTATCCCTAAATTATCAAGTGTTTTTTCTAAACCAATTTTTATAAATCCCTGTGTAACTTTAGAAATATCTGAAGATGAACGATAAAGAATTTTATTATTTATTAAAAATAATGGGAATTTAAGAATAATTCATACTTTAATTTGAACATCTATATTTTCAAAATTATAAGAAATTTAAAATGGAAAAATATTCTTATGGGTTTATTTTATGCTATTTCACAAAAATTTTTCATTGATGAAATGACTACACTTCTATCTATCACTCGGCCACGGATTTACTTCGTTTCATGGTGGATTCGAGCGTCCTTTCCCACACCGTAGCAAGCATTCATTAATAAGTAGGCCTGTCTGTGTTGAAACAAAATAATATGCTGCCCCACTTTCTTGTTAATTCTATAGGCAACAAACTGTTTCATTTCTTGTCATTCAAATAAGACAAAAATCGCTAAAAGTTTGTACTCCGATATTGTGTATCGCGAGCCAAACTATTGATGCATCGCCAAACTCTCTCTGCGTCGTTGCGAGTGCCGGTTTCGCGAGAGCTCCCTCTCCTGTCGCGCGACACTCGTTCGATGTAGAGGAACAGGTTTTTGAAAAAGGCACCACGATGAAACTCCGCCTCTTTTTCCATCGATGTCTCGCCATCGCATGTGGAGCCCCTGGGTACCCTAAATGGGACCAGGAATCAAAAGAATACTTCAACGTAGTGGAAATGACCACAATTGGATTATCTTCGTAGAAGTTGAGGGCCCATAAGTTGAAAAATCTAGGAAAACCCCTCAACGAACAAAGTAGTGAAGTCTCCGGCCAATAGATTTAGCTCGGAGGGCAGCAAACATACACTAAATGGCTCAAATCTGAAAACGCTCAGGGTAATTTTAGTGATGTGTTAACACAATGGGGCTTCCTGAACCTTACAATTTAGGAACAGGGCTTTCCCAAAACCGGTTGCGAAGAGTCTGAGGAACAAAGGATGTAATTATGCATCGGACTATCCCAGTTCCATAGCCATTTAGTCGTCAGATGCTGAGGTGCTTACAAGCGAACTTAAGAAATTAAGAAACTGGCGGCTGCCAACCTCAATGGAATTTTCCAAGTTGAAGACATCCACATTGTTCTAATTCAGGAAACTTGGATATTAGAGGACTTGAGTAACTTATTCTTGCACTGCCAATGTACAAACTTTGCTCCAGGAACTTGGCTGTAGCCAAAATTACTCTTCAAACTGTTGAGAAGAACCAAGAAATTATTTTTGTCTCTGGATGCCTACCATTCAAAGAAACTTTTGGAGACATCAGAGGATCATAATATTTTCAATATTTCTGAAATTTTCAGCAACCAAATTCTTTAATGACCAAATAAAAGTCTTGCTTTTAAATTAACCTTGGTTAATCTTTTCTTTCTTTTAGATACGTCTTAGAAAAATAAACTATTTTTATGGGAATCGTTTTTCTCCAATCGGCTTCAGGGAAAAGAAAAAAAAAACAAACAAACAATAAAAACAACTTCAGGACAGATGCAAGTTTCATCATATCTAATGTTCAAACTGCCATCCATTTTGCTGCTGACAATTGTGCAATCTCCTCTTAACATCATTACAGGATGAGACGAGGCCTACGAGAAAGACAGGCCCCGGTACTGAAAAGAGTGTCCGGACATTCGCACCACCGGATAATAGCCCGATAACGTTAATGGGAAAGTGGACATTTGACCTAAACTGTAGCTTCAGATATCCTTCATTTTCAGAAAAAAATTAATAACTATAAAAGTATTGCACAAATTGATCATCGGTGCACTCGGAACAGTTCCAAAAAACTTTACAAATTTTATTAAAAAAATTGGACATCAACAATGTTACAACACTTGAACTACAAAAAACGGCATTACACGGCACGGCATACATTTTACGACGATACTTGGTGGATACTTAGGTTTTTGGGTGAAACCTGTATCAACCAATAGCACCAGTCAATGATATATTTTTATGTGTGTTCATTTGATTGTGTTTCATGTTTTATGAATAATAATAATAATAATAATAATAATAATAATAATAATAATAATAATAATAA
>JAHWFO010047224.1:1024725-1082062 GCA_023313115.1 Rhysida immarginata | reverse complement strand
AATAATAATAATAATAATAATAATAATAATAATAATAATAATAATAATCCATACATATATACGAAGTACGTTCAAGTTCTAAGTTATCCTAATTTATTTTTGAAAAAATATTGACTCTAGAAATCTCTGTCCAAAATGTCAAGTTTCTAGTCCTTATGGTTTGGGCTGTGCGTTTATCATTCACTCAGTCGACAATCGACAATCGAACAGTGTAGTGTATCGGTATTTGAGTGGAACTTGAAGCATAGCTTCCATAATCTCACCCTTCATAATCATATTCCAAGGGAAATACACTGAATTAGAAAAGAAGCCTGATGTACCCACAAAGGTCATCCAAAGTATAAAAGAAAATTGCCTCCTCTTGGTGGAGGAAAATTTGATTGACGATTGTCTAGACTAGAAGCAGACCACTCAGACCAATCACTCACTCAGTCAGTTTCTTCTTTTATTTATATACAGGGTGATTCAGAAAGGTAGGTCAAGAATGAAATACCATGTACAGTTTGTAGCGGGGAACAATAGTTTTCCTATGAACATGAGTCCGAATTTGAACGCTAACTGAGATATGAACAGAAATAAAATGCCCCCACCAAGATCAACAAGTTAATAAATCAGGTTCTGTAACGCATTCAAAATCGTAACAGTGTTCACATGCGAATACTAACCAGCACGTGTTACGATGTTGAGTGCGTAACTCGGAAATTACTCGTTGGAATTCGAGTAAATTTTAACGGTATACACAGTTTTATGTACCCTATACTCCCCCAAAATTCATCATCCTAGATCTTAAAGAACCTGAGTTATTAACTTGTTGATAATTGAATGGTTAGAACAGGAAGGTTAGGTTGTTTCCGCTCAGGTGTACCATGGAGATCATCAAAAATCAAGAGGAGGTTAGATTACTATGAGCAGTTTGGGGCATACAGTGAGCAAAAAAAATATCCATCCACCCTTAAAAAATATAAAAATTTTGAATTGTATTAAACAAGCTAATGTAAGCTTGAAACTTTTATCATACCTAAGTAAATTATATTGTTTTGTAAATATTTAGACCATGAACAATTATATTTTAAGGGAGGGAAGGACAAACCATCAAAATATGTAAAATACATTGCAAAAAAATTATCCATCCACCCTGGTTTTTTTTGCTGAAAACCAATTTAAATAAGCTAAATATTAAATCCTGTAGGACTATTGCTTCACAGAAACCAATTTTTCAATCATGGAAAGTGAGAGATTGAAAAACAAAAAGAAATCAAGTGAGTATTCACTTGATATTCGAGTAAGAGAAATATGTAGCTTTCAAGATGGAAAAAGCCAAAGAACAATTGCAAATGAATTAAATATACCTCGGCCATCTGTGCAATACATTCTTCAGAAATATCAGAAGACAGGTGAAATTAAAAATAAAGAAGGAAGAGGTAGAAAAAGGAAAACAACAGAAAGAGAAAACAGAGAAATTATCAAACGAATAACACACGACAGGAAAAAATCTGCTCCTACAGTCTGTGAAGAACTGAAACAAGACCTGAACATCACTATCACACCTCAAACTGTCCGTAATCGACTGCATGAAGCTGATCTCCGAGGTCGCACGCCTAGGAAAAAACCATACATCAGTGACGTCAATAAGAAACGGCGACTTCAATGGGCTAAAGATCATCTGGATAAAGATGATAAATTCTGGAACCGCATTATTTGGTCAGATGAAAGCAAATTCAATTTGTTTGGGTCTGATGGATGCTCCAAAGTAAGGAGAAAATCAGGAGAAACCCTCAATTTGAAATGCATAAAGCCTACAGCAAAACATGGTGGAGGAAATGTCATGGTATGGGGGTGCATGGCAGCAAATGGTGTTGGACAGTTGGCTTTCATTGATTCAAAAATGGATCAGCATGTCTACAAGTCTATCCTAGATGAAAATCTTCTCATCTCAGCTCAGAAATTGGGTTTAAGGCGATGGTTTGTGTTCCAGCAAGACCGGGATCCCAAGCACGTCTAAATCTGTTACCGAATTTCTTCAACAAAAGAAAATTAGGGTGCTTGATTGGGCTGCTCAGTCACCTGATCTCAACCCAATTGAGCACCTATGGTCCATCATGGAGAGAAGAATGAAAAATCGCTGTCCTAAATCAAAGCAGGAGCTCAAGGAACTCTTGACTAATCCTAGAAACAATCCAAACGACAAATGAAATTGTAAAAAGGTAAAGGAGTGTGAATTGAATTAACCGCTGAGAGACAATTTTGTAAATTTTTTTTTTTTTTGTGCCTGAGGATAGAAGATAGAGAAAAGTCAAAAAGTGGAAGGAGAAGCATTTATACGAATTGATGGCTTTGTGAATTTGATTCCGAATTATACAGGGGACGAAAGTGGAACTGATTTAGATGCATTTATTGCTAGTTTGGAAGAGATTGCAGCTTTGGCTCAATGGACTCCAGAGGTTAAATTAATGGTATTAAAATCGAGATTAAAAGGGACAGCTGCTAAGGCACTGCAGGATCGCAAATTGTATAGAGTGAATAATCAGGAGGTATTTACTGAAAGATTAAGAGATATAATAAGGGGAGAAATGAAACATAAGGATATATTAGAGATATCGCTGTTGTTATTGGGGATAATAAAAATAAGAGGCGTGTAAGGGAAATATATTAGCCGAATTGGTGACTAATGAATATAAGAATTTAGTTGATATGGAATAAAATTAGAGGAGAAATAATGAAGTCATAGAAGACAGGCTCGATTTATAGGAAAATGAGGAAATAACAATAATAAGGAGAATATAATTGATATTAAGGGAAATAATTATAAGGAGAATATGGGAGATATTAGAGAGAATAATATTAAGGAGAATATTATTGACATTAAAGAGAATAACAATGAGGAGAACATTGTTGACAATAGGAGAATTAAGAGAATAGATAGTAAGGATACTATTGAAAATAATAATAAAGAAAATATTGTGGATATTAGGAGTAATAATGAGGAAAATTTTCAGGGTAATGAAAATAGTAATAGTGTTAGGAGAAATAGTCAGGTGGAACTATATTATGGGAGAATCAGGTGATCTTTGAGGCCCCCTATAGGTAAACATATTAAGTTAATGGTAGTGTACAATGTGGTGAAAAAACAATGGAGGAATTTAACAAGTACATAAAGGATATTATGGTGATTAAAGGGTATTATGGAGATTTAAAAGGTGAATTATGGTGATTTTAAGGGATATTATGGTGATTTAAAAAGGAGAATTTTGGAGATATGGTAAATTGAGAAGTAATTATGGTATTATGGAGAATTTTAGGGAAATAACTTGAGAATCGATTATTTTTATAAGATCGATTACAGGAATCGATTCTCTAAAATTAATAATAGCTAGTCATCCACTTCCTTTACAAAGGTCAATCACGGTCTCCATCTGTGGGCCAATCAGTCCCAAGCTATCAAATTCACTGATTGGCTTTTTACTGTCTTCATTATAGCAGCCATTTGTGTGGATTTTCGGTTGCTATTACGATTGCCTTTATGCAGGAAGATCTTCATATTACAATTCTCAATTCTATTAGTAAGTGTTCTCTTTTGTTATTATAATTACAATATTAAGCTGAAAAATGACGTTCGATATACACCATATTTTTAATTTAAAGTTCATCAAAACAGAAGTAAATTTAACAGTCCATGGCGGCGAAGTTAGGCATCTCATAGTGACACTCCCTAAGAATATTCTGGAATCCATTTGGCTTCACTTATCCAAAATTGGATTCGTTCTCTGCAAATAATGCTCCTTGTCATAAAGACAATGAAATAGTTGGAAATAAATATTAAAAATCTAATCACTCTGAGATACCTAATTTCTCCGCCATTGATGTTAAATTTTAATTGTTGTCTTTTGAAGAACTTTTAAATTAAAAAAAAAACAAACAAACAAAACCTAGAATATTGTCTATATTGTGCTTTGCCTATTTCTAATTAATGCAATTCTGGTAGTTAGTTTTGCAAAATATTTATTGAATATTGCCTTTCAAAAAGTTTAATTAACGTTGATTAAAGTTAGACCTTTATTGTTAGAATAAAGTACTTTATTCTGATACCGCATATTGTGTCTACGAGAAACGTAATAATGGTTTTGTTTTATCTCGACCGAATTCTCCGTAAACGACAATCAAATGTTGCCAGATTGAAGGATTTCCCTTCAAAACTGGCGGTTTCTGAAACTGCGCGATTTTTTTGAAGGTAAAATTATGTTTTAAGGAAGCTTTCATTACTATCATATAGCATGGAATTACTTAGGCCTTACGTTATCACCAGCTAATTTCTGTTAAGCATATTATTGTCAATGAAGAAATAATAGACGCTTACACAGAAGGCTCATACCATTAAGTAGGAATGCTTACAAATTAAAGAACTCTTGTATGAACCAATATATACAGAGTCACTGCAATTTCCGCTTAACCTTTCGGGTGCTTTTTATTCAATTTAAAAAACAAACATCGGATAACAAACGATGTTTTAAAAAATAATTATAAAACACGCAAACACTTCAGAGTAAATAATTAAAATTAATTTTAAAATATGAATTTGGCTTAAGTGGTTTTTAATATGCAAGCATTGGTGACTCCAAGGCTAACGAGAAAGACAAGCTCCGACCCTGAGAAGTCACCTGATCAAGATATCTCTAGCAACAATCAAACCTTCATTGTTTCCATCTTGGATTTTAAGTTAAAATTTTTAACAATCATTGAGTTTTTGTTTGTTGGAAACAATGAAGGTTACATTGTTGCTAGACCTAGCTTGGCCAGGTGACCTATCTCGTTAGCCTAGTGGTGACTCATGATGACGTCATTTTGATTTTTCTCAAAAGCGATCAAATATAAAAGTTTTTTAAACGAAAAATATGGATGGTTTTAAAATATCTATGTTTCATGTTCATATCGATGCATCGCAAGGCCCTAGTTAGAACTATGCCTTGGTTTAGTAACTTGATCTAACCCTAACAACCAAAGACGTCTTTAAAATCAAATGCTTACCTTAAATCCTATTGGTCCTGGAGAATTCGGTTGCCTGACTTGTTTATTGCTCCTATCATAATAATAATAATCATTGATATTATTTAGGGTGTGTCTAAAAAGTCCGATCGTCGCCATCAGGTTACATCGGCGGCCGTTTGTTCGTTCATGGGCAGCGCGGTCGTGAGCATTTTGCTTCAAAATGGCGTCGCAGCAAGGTTCCTCATCATATTTCGCCATCTCCTTCCTCCAAAATATTTTTATTACGTATCGGGTACTCGAACACTTGAATTTTCTATTTTCGTCTCCCATTTTGATTCTACTCACCGAGGCAGCCGACCGCGACCGGCATTGGAGTCTGGTCGCGATATGAAAATGCTCATCGCGACCGGTCGTTACTTTATGAATCGGGAGAAAATTTAAAATGAATAAGCCAGCTACGTATGCCTGCATCGTTTGGACGTAGTCAAAATTTCGAGCCAGTCACTGGTGGCTCCAAAACGAGCTTTGCGTGGGCTTTGAGCGGTCGCGATCGGTCCGACTTTTTAGATACACCCTTAATAATACAACACCCTGAGACTTTAAATATGAATTATTAATAAATAAAAGCATTTCTTAAAGTTTTACTATGTTTAACAATTTCTTTCTTTCCGATAACACTTGAAAACGTATAGTTGTATTTTGAAAAAATGTTTTTACCGCTTAACTAGAAAGACAATTGTTTTTACTGACGTGGCGTTTAATCAACACCACCTCTCTTTAGCTAGGAACTTTTAGGGTACAATTTCATCTTGGTTTTTCTTATTTTATTTTTATTTCTTATAAACTTATTATTATATTTACAATTCAATTATAACTACAGAAAGATGTACGGCAATATGTATGACCGTAAATTAGAAACAGCAGATAAGTCAACTGTATATGCGGCGTCCTCGTCTGGGGATCATCCAGCTCACCCGATCCTTCAGACACACTTGATTCTGGATGAAATCTTTAGCCATTTACCCATGAAGGATCTGTGCAGCTGCTCAGAAGTATGTAAAGTGTGGAATTGGATAAGCCAACGTGCCAAGAAGAATCGGCATCAAATTTATTGGATGTTATGGATGGCCCGGACCAGGAAAGGGCCTTATGAGGAAATCGTTTCCAGTGTTCTTCGCGACGCTTTCAGTCGTCCGAAAAGGATGATTCTTTTTGCTACTAGGTCATTTTTCGAGAGTGGAAGCAGATACATAGGGCCCGCTAACGTTTCCAAAGCTCCCAGTAAGAATTTTTTGCCTATTATTATATTCTTGCGGAAATTATCACACACCGTTTGATAGTTTCATAAGCTTCGTTTAATAGTTTCGTGTGTGTAGCTGCCATTGCGAAAAGCTTGTGGAGGGGGGGGGGGGTCAAAATTCAGAATATTTCGCTTAAGTTATTATATCATTTAAGTTACATACCTCCTGTTGCGAGACATACGGAACATAATAATTTAAGTTCATGATGCCCATACTGTCTAGTATCGCCGATTATTAAAGAATAAAGAAACGTGTCCAAGATAAGGTGCATAAAGAAAGTACAGACACACTTCCCAAAATGCTGTTTTATTTAAATAACATAGTTTAGACAAACAATTAACAATGACATGTAATAACCAATCAAAATAAACACCAATCATATAAAAGAATAAATAATTATCTGATAGTTATTATGAAATACGCAAAAAAAACATTTATAGACACATCTTCAAAAACAAGTAATAATCGAATGGGACACACCATAGATTATTCCATTCAATTATTCGAGGGCAAAAAAGAACTCGAATAAGCCATATAAACTTACTAGCTGAACAGAAAGCTAAACAAACGAAAATACCACGAGGAAGTCAGTTAAAAGGAATGCGAGATTCGAAAAGTGCACCATGGTCAGGGAAAATCCTACAGAGAAACTGCTGCATCGCTCAACCGATCCATGAGTGCAGTTCGTAATGTGTTGAAAAAAGAAGACCATTATGGACAAGAAAAACGTACTGGACGAAAACCTGCTTTATCCGCATGAGCAAAGCGTCGCATTTTCCATCTTGCCACCAAAAACAGATGTCAACCCGAAGCATTGCCCAAGAGTTAAGCACCCCTGTATCACACAGCACAGTGGCAAACTGCTTATGGACCGATGATAACGCTGCATATGTAAAACTGAAGGCAAAACCAAAATTAACTCAAACGCACAAGGAATGGGCAAAAGGAGTGATGACATGGAAAGATCAATGGAAATAATTGTTTTTTTCGAATGAAAAAAGGTTTAATTTGGACGATCCCGATGGAAACAGGCAATTCTGGAGAAATAAGAACGGAGAAACCTGAATTTTTCAGCAAGACAATGCCCCATGCCATGTATCAAAAGCAACAGAACAATGGTTTAAAAGTGAAAAAAATCAGGGTTTCGGATTGGCCTTCTAGTAGTCCTGATAAGAATCCTATGGAGAACGTCTGAACTGCATTAACCAAACTTGTATATGCTAATAACAAGCAATACCATTCATGTAATGAGTTGAAATTAGCTATTTATGATTGTTGGGAGAAAGAAAGGTTGGAATATTTATAGAAGTTACTAGAAACTTTGCCGAATCGCATATTTAACCTTATTTAAGCTAATGGGGGCTTCGTTTGTTAATAAACAATGTAAAAACAGCATCCATTGTAACAATATTGTCTTGTGTCTATAAATGTTTTACACTTGCATATTATCAAACTAGAGTTTTTTGCGTATTTCTTAATAACTATCAGATAATTTTTTAATCTTTTGCATGATTGATGTTTTTTTTTTGGTTGAATATTATATGTCATTATTAATTTTCTTGTTTAAACCGTGCTATTTAAATAAACCAGCATTTTGGAAAGGTTGTCTATACTTTCTTTATGCACCTAAAGTGATACGGTAAATTATTTTTAATGCCCACGCGTTTCGATCTAACACAATCATCACAGGCAAAACAATTACAAAGCAAGTCGAGATGGAAATGGAAAATTTATAGACTGGCAAAAATGTACAATTTCCTTGAGTGTGTAACCAAATCGATTTTCAATAGTGCCAAATATCCTAGAAACCAGCCCACCAACAATGCCAATAAAGATACAAGATATGCCACTCTTATGTATATTGGCTTTAAAACCATTAATGTATTCCGTGAGCAAGGACTCCGGACAGCATACAGGATCTGGGACAAAACTCGTCGCATCCTAAATCCTAAAAAAATGAACACAGATAACGACTTTTACAAATGTTGCGACGTATGTAAACTCATGTGCCTATAATATAGGTTCCACAAAACGTTTCAATTTGAAAGTAGTGATGGGCGATACTAGGAACAGCGGTATTCGATACTGATAACGAGTATTGAAAGTTTATTCGATACTAATTCTCGATACCGCGGTATTCGATACTTAAATTCACTAGTAAAAAAAAAATGACATACTAAATAAAAAATTTTGTCCTTCAATTTTCTGCGAATCAATGAATGCCAAAAATGTAACCACAAAAAAATTAAGACGAAAAGCCATTTTAAAAATTTAAACAATTAAATAGTATTGAATTTTAATAATTAAAAGAACAGGCCCAAAGACAGAACCTTGTGGAACACCAGCCTCTACCTTACGGGGCGTGTCTAGATTTTCGCCAATTTTAGCTTGATAGAACTTGTTGATAAGAAAAGATTTCACCATCGAAATCAAATCAGGAGAAACCCGTCTCTAATCCAGGGTTCCCACATTCTGGAAAGTCAGGGAAATGAGACTCTTCCTGGGAAAAGTCAGGGAAATATATTTTACAGATAAAAATGAAAGATTAAGAACATTAGCAACAAATAAAATAAAAAAAAAAAGATAAAGACGTACACATAGTTACGAAATTAGAAACTCAGAAATCAAAGATGTAAAACTAGATAAAAAATAATAATAAAGAAAAAATGGTTAATAACATTTTATCTAAATTACAAGCAGAGACAACAGAAATGTAAACAAAACCATAAATTTTTACAAAAAAAATATATCTATGTTGATATATATCAAGATTAATGTCTAAAAATTGAGGATTATTATAAAAATTTAATTAATAATTTGATCAAAGGATTGACATCCGAAACATGCGTCCTCCACTTGTATTTCATAATTAAGTTTCTATTAGTACGAAGAGGGCGAACTGAACGATACTGAAGAAAAGTGGAGATGTATCTGGCCCTTAAACGGTTGTGTAAGATCCCCATAAAAATATTAAAGAAGACATTTTTTATTATATTAGAAATATCAAAAGTTTTGTGAAAATGATCATTCACTTTAAACGTAGGAAACTTCGCCAAAAAGAAACGCTTAAAGTTAAATAATAATAATAATAATAATAATAATAATAATAATAATAATAATAATAATAAACGCACTTAAATTCCAGAAATTTAATCAAGGCCATCAATGCTTATGCCACGCCAATACTCTCCTACTCCTTTGGAGTCATACAGTGGACACACACAGATCTTGAGGGACTTGAAAGGAAACAACGTAAACTGCTTACAAAGCACAGAAAGCACCATCCACACGCAGCTATTGAAAGACTCACCCTGCCTCGTTCAGAGGGAGGCAGAGGTCTTATTGACATAACAGATCTACACCAGAAACAGACTCAGTCACTCAGAGAATTCTTTCACTCTAAACAACACACATCACCATTACACAAAGCAGTCTGCATGGCTGATACAAAATACACACCTCTGAATCTGAACAGCATGCAGAACACCCATAACATTCCTACAACATGCACTAAACTTCAATCATGGCTCGGAAAGCAACTCCACGGTAGACATCCTTCTGACCTCAACCAGCCACACGTCGACAAAAAAGCGTCGAACTTTTGGTTGAGTGAAGGGAGTCTCTTTGGGGAAACTGAAGGAACCATGATTGCCATACAAGACCAGGTTATTAACACTAAAAGCTACAGAAAACATATTATCAAAGAATCGACTGACGGGTCTTGCAGGAAATGCCATATCGCAGAGGAAACCATCCAACACGTCATATCCAGTTGCAAAATACTCACGCAGACAGATTATTTGCACAGACATAACCAGGTAGCCAACATCATACATCAACATCTAGCTAAGATACACAAGCTAAGGGACATTCACACTCCTTACTATAAATATATCCCCGACACTGTCTTAGAGAACACCACACATAAACTATATTTTGACAGAGCTATAATCACTGACAAAACTATCCCTCATAACAGACCAGACATTACACTAGTAGATAAGCAAAACAAAGTGACTTACATAATTGATATCTCCATCCCCAATACACACAATTTACAAAAGACATACACTGACAAAATCACTAAATATACGGATCTTGCACACGAAATAAAACGCCTTTGGGGAGTTAACAGAGTACACATTGTTCCTATCATTCTTTCCGCCACTGGGGTTATTCCACACTCACTACACAAAAGCCTGCCAACACTAAATTTAAACCCACACTTATACAAAACCTTACAGAAAGCCACAATTCTAAACACATGTCACATAGTAAGGAAATTCCTACACTCAAACATCAATACTCCCACGAGTGGATAACTTTCCCTCCCTCGCATTTGAGTCCCTTGGGCTTTGGCCCTCTTTTGGGTCCGCCTCTGGGATTGGCTTCCGGACTTGATCCGAGTTTGGTTTCCCCAAACAATGATAATAATAATAATAATAAAATTGTGTCTGAAAAGCTGTTGTAGAGACATGTTTTTTTTTTTTAAAAAAATTACGATTTGGTCAGGGAAATGAGATACAGATTTTCTGTGGGAACTCTGTTATCGAATAACTGATTAATCCTATTGACGTTTCCAGTTATGGAGCAGGAGGCAAAAATTCTTGAACAAGCCTCGTAATACTGATACTAATACTAATTTTATATAATGTGCCAACTAATAATAATAATATTAAAATTGTGTCTGAAAAGCTGTTGTAGAGACATGTTTGTTTTTTTTAATTACGATTTGGTCAGGGAGATGAGACCGTCAATGTCAGGGAGTCAGGGAAATGAGATACAGATTTTCTGTGGGAACCCTGTAATCATCTTGAGTATCTTTAATATCACGCGTCAAATTTTTGCCTGTTGGATCCGTCAGTGTGGATTCCTTTAAATCGCGGATCCAGGAGAGTTGGTACAGCCATTTACTTCTTGGTGTCAAGAGCAACGAATATCTTTGGCAATACGTAGAATTCCACCATGTCTGTCCATGTTGTTTCAATTTGTGCACCTCTGGTTCAAATTATCTTGCTCATGGCGTATATTGTCAGCTGCATTTACACTTTGATAAATACGTGTAAAGCAAAAAGTTTGTTTGGTGAAAGGTAGAAGTCATATACATGAAATAATTTTGTGAAATATTTATTCGTTTTTAATACTCTTTTGACATATACAGTTTTTATAAAAAGTACTCTTCAGTGATTAAAAAACAACCACACTGTGCCATTACCCATCCGGGGATCTAAACAGACTACAGTAAACTAAAACCAAATCGTGAAGCAGACACTTAGCCCTAACCCAGGCATCATTCTGTTGGTTGTTTGTCAGTACCTTGCTCGACATGTAGGTTGCAAAAAAAGATTTGCATCGACGAAACTTTAAGCACTGCTAAATCAGTAAAATCAGCGTTACTTAAGAATCCTCGGTGTATGCCGCCTTTGCTTTGTAGTCTTTGGTATCGAATACGAAAATTCCGAAAGTATCGAATAGTATCGAGTATTGTAAAATATTCGATACCCAATACTTGATACCAAAGTATCGCCCATCACTAATTGAAAGGTTTAAAGAACACAGGCGTTACTAAACACGGGAAGTGCTCATGCCGGGCACCTGATTCAAGAAAAGCATCATATGATTCATATAGAAGATTGCATGACCGTTTTGTAGAAGGGAAAGAAGACAAAGAAAATTGCCTCACAAGAAGAGTTTGAGATAAGATGGCACCATCTCAAGTATAAGAAGAAAGTACTGAACAATCTGGTTCCATTTGAAAGGGACACCATCCTGGATTTTCTTGGCAATTTCCAAGAAGAATATAATCCGTCAAACCGCCTATCCGCCGCCTCTTAATATCGATTTTGCCTGTGATAATGAATAAACACCAAAACGCTTCGGCATTAAAAAATAGTTTACTGTATCACTTATCTTGCACAGGTTTTTCTGTTTTAACGGAAATAAATTTAGCTTTCAATACTTTAACATCACACTCCCCATTATCGTATAGTACAAGCAATTCTATGTCTCTAATGAGAATTCTTTTTCTTTTCCAGTGGTACGCTACTTGATGTCAGAGCTTCCTCATGAATGCTTACTGCTAGGTGTAAGCTGCGCTGGCATTATCGGTACAGCTTCATCTAGCCATTATTTACACATCGAGGAAACTTCGGCTTTTACTTGTTTTCTTCTACCCGAGATGCCAGGGGTAGATGTCCATTCTTTCGTCATACGTGCTTCGCCACGCCTTAACTCAGTGAGTGAAGCAGAAGTTTCAAGGCTTAATGGCATTCTTCTCCATTCAAACGTGAAATGTATGATTGTCTTCAGTAATTCATTACTTACCCAATATGTATTCCGTTTAGTGCTATCATTATTAAAGGAGCAACATTTTAAGTTTCCATTTGGTTGTGGATATGGGCTTACCATTGTTGGCCCAAACCATGATATGCCAGATGACCCAAATATACTTGGACTTGTTTTTTGCGGGGAAAAGGTAGAAGCAGAATCCGTAAAGTTGGGCCATTCCGTTAGAGATGAAGAGAGTGTCCAGAGTGCTTTGCAGCAGTTGAAGAGGCGCTCTCTTCCAGAAGATAAAAGTTTTGCATTTATCTTTGCTGCTCGTTTATGTACCGATGCCGTGAGCGTTCACGCAAGGGCGTTTCGCAGACTTTTTCCGAAGACGCCACTCTTTGGGGGGATTTTTAAACAAGGACAGATTGGCGGGCAGCTTTTGTTTTCATCTGGAAATGTACCCGGGAAGTTTAAAACTGATGAAGCCTTTTCAAGTTTCTCGACTGTGATAGTTTTCATATCCATTGCTAAATAATTTTGTTTACGCTAACGGTCTGTACTGGAGACTTCGAAATTTAAAGTCAACCATGCACGAAATTCATTGCCACTCACTTACGAAAGAAAGACTGGAGGATTGCTTTTAGTATCACTACCATTACCATAATGTTCAAGAAAAAGTTTAATACGAAATAAATTTGAACTTACTCAATTTTAATTTTGTGTTTTGTTTTATCCTTTCACATACATTCAGATCTATATCACATTAGTCTTGACAGCAACATAATCTATTCCTCTGTTTATCATATTATCTGGAATGGTCTTTTTCCATGGCCTGAACGAGACCGATTCAGGGAGAAGCTAGGAAAGATGGCTTTATGAATGTCGTCCCAGTTAACATCCAGGATGGAATGACGCACGCGATGCCTGACGGTACTTCTAACAGTGAACGTGTGTAACAATAAGAGGGTTGACTTGACATCGAAAGTGAAGGCTAACCTAGCATTTATTCAGGTGGGGCGGAAGCAGTAGCTTGACAAGGCTCACTTTTCCCGAATAAATACCAAATGAAATACACTGAAGTGTGCAAGAAGCCTGGTTAACCCAAGAGGTCTTCCACATTATGAGAAAATAAGACTGCTGATTATCGGAAGATTTGGGGGGAAGGGTACGGCATCTTCCGATAATCTAAGATGGAAACGTTGCCAATGTCTTCAAAGTTGACATCAAGAACATGCCTCCGCTTTCTATATTTCGTATGCCACTTCATTTCCATCGAGTGTATTCCAGCCACCAGATCGTTGTCATGGGTCTTCATCGTCTGCACCACACCCATCAGGAGATCTTGGATAAACTTTCAGATGTGAGTCATATTCAAATCTGAGCGGATATATTGATTTTTCACGGTTCTTTTTCCAAGCTCGGCAATGGTTTTCAGAGTAACATTCTCACTCCATCTGCTTTTACATATAGTCGCCCACGGAGGCATGCCGTAGACGAGGATGGTCCGAATCATCATCTTGTGCAGGAGTAGCCATTGTTGATGCTGAGGGCATTATTTCGACCCAGGAGTAGCTACGAGACTGTACTTGACCCATTTCACTTTGTTTAGAGCGTAAGGCACGTAACGGTTCCAGGAGAGTCTTGACTAGATGATAACGCCAAGGTAATTGTAGTTGTCAACCCATTCGAGTTACTTATTAAATAGAACAAAAGAATTCGGGGGACGCTTAAGCTTTTTGTTGAAGTACATAGCCTTACATTTTCGATCTTAACGTTCAGCTTCCAGCAATTAACACAATCTTCAAATTTCTTCAAGGCGTTCTGCAGACGTGTGATAATGTTTGATGGCTGGTGCGCCCATGTAATGATGGCAGTATCATCAGTATAGAAATATAAATTACACTTTTCGGATTTTGGGAAATCATACACAAACTAATTAAACAGAACGGGCCCGAAGACAGAACCTTGTGGAACACCGGCCTTTACCTTACGAGGGGGTGGATAGATTTTCGCCAACTTTAGAGACATCCTATGGTCTATGGACTTTTGATGGTCTTTCAGAATCCGAAGTTAGATTTTCAAAAATCCAAAATTCTGACTTCAGATTCTTAAAGACCATCAAAAAGTAAAATAGGAATGTCTTTAAGACCCACCCTCTATCTCCTTGTCTTCATCGATAAAATTGGGTTCAAAACTTTAGAAGTTCCACGCTTTCAGTGCCTCCATCTCCTAAACGGTTGGATCAATTGAAAAAACACAAACAGTAAACGTTTCTCAAATGCTGTGTACAATCTGAAATTACCACTGAAAATAGGGGTTTCCATTGCACATTTCAAAGTTGACTTCCATATTCGAAAAAGGCTTCGCTATTTTTGGAAATGGAATACACATAAAAAAAACCCTCACATTAAATCTTCCATTGAAAGTACGCTACTCATCAGATTTGTATTTAAGTTAGTTACTTGTTCACTTTAGATGAGACGTCTTGTATAGAAGATTACATCTGTGTTCATTATAGTAAATAGATGTTGAAATTCTTTAAACTGTGTTGTATAAAATTACTTGTTATTCGCTATGTGGCTACTATGACGTGTTCTACGCCTTAACTAGCGGCCGTATCCCGACATATCCTCGTCCGACTTTTTTGTTGAAGAAACGGTAGAATCGGAGCGTAAAATTCGTCGCTTTGCAATGAATTTCAAGGCGAATTGAGAAACAAATGAGGTTTCATGCCTGGGCTAATGAATTATTAAGTTTATTAAGAATCCCCCCCCCCCTCTTTCATTTCCATTTTAAAAATAAGTAAAACTCTTTTCCTCTGAAGACCGAGCGGAAAAGAAAAAAAAGCCTAACATTTCTTCTTCAAGAAAAAACAAATTAACGCATCATTCTTGATTCAATAAAGTCACTTACTGTTCCTTACGCTAAACATGCGCGTTAGATAATTAAAATCCAACCGACAGCGTACCCCTCCGAAAGCAATTAACGCACACAAACCACTAAAGAAGCACACAGTCGTTGCTCTATCTCTCTCGGATAGACTCATCCAACTGAAAAAAATTAGAAAGGAAAATCGTTCTGGGCTGTAGCAAAAGCGCAATCATTCCCTTCTTTCAAAAACAAGCGGCTTTCTTTAAGATTATCATTTTTCCTTCCTTCCTCTCTTCTAATTTAACACGTGCAATTACTGATGGAAGGGTGTTCTTGCTCAATTTCTAAGAAAAGAGAAGCAAGAAATAGCCAAGTCGGTCGATTCAAGGGCGGGAGCCAACCTTAATCGGGCGATGGTAACGAACTCATTGCCTTGATCGGAAGCACTTTTCTTCCCCTCAGAGCCAAAGAGAAAGATTACGCTCCCCCACACAAATAACTCTGTCTTCCCTTTTCACCACATCATCCTTCAACTCCGAAGAACTCAAAAGCACCCTCACTGCGTTCTTTTACTTAAAATCGCCGTTGCGCTTTAAAATTTCGTCATCACTAACAACTGAAACGAACTTTCTTCTAAGTTTCAAAGTAAACTGCAAATGAATTACTTAAGTCTCGATTTTTTTTCTTTTTATTTATTTATTTCGTGTCTTATGAATCTTAATTTGGTTGGGATGAAAGCTAGAAAGGAGAAGAAATATCTTCTCATTCTCAAACATGCCTAAAGATTTTGAAACCGCACTCCGCAAGTCCCCTATTCTTCATAATGGAAACATGGTTTTAAAGGCACTCTCCAACCGAGTGGATTTATCGATACAATGTGTCCGGATACCACTCCGAAGAAATAGGTCTAGCTGTTCACGCAGTCTGATTAGTACACAAGCAAAGTCTTGGGGGCAGCAGTCCTATGGAGGCAGAATCTTGCGTGTATTAAAAGAATATTAAGATTTTTGAAATTCTGATTTCGGATTCTTAAAGACTCAAAAAATAGGATAGTAATGTCTCTAAGACCCACCCTCTATCTCTTTGTCTTCATCGATAAAATTGGTTTAAAACTTCAAAGGTTCTACACTTTCATAGTAAAACACTCGTATTAAAGCTCTTCATACGTCGGTGCTATAACAGGCGAATCTGTAAATTCGATTTTAATTATAAAATTTCGTCTGTGACAGGACTGCCAATAGTAAATAAGTCGCTGTCCATGTGAAAGCGAGACTGTCAGAAAAAAGCGAAAAATGTTTACTTATTAGGAAGCGATGTTGGAGATGACGAAAGTAATGAAGGAAGTGATGCTGGATCTTACAAAAGTAAAGGAGAAAGCGATGCCGGAGTTGAAGAAAATATAGGAAGAAGCGATGCTGGATCTGCCAAAAGTAAAGGTGCAACAGTAAGGTCGCGGGAACAGCAACAAAGTGGAGAAGTAGCGGTTCAACACTTTATCTAGTACGGAACATCTGCCACATCTCTCAGGGTCTCATTTCAGCATTCTTTCAGTCATTATTCAAGACTTATGACCATAAATGAGAATGAGGGCAAAGATAGATTTGAACACCTTAGATTTCATTCCTAGCTCAGGTTTGTTATAACGGATCACCACAGTTCACGTCAGACACAGCTTGCTGCATCGGTCCGAGCATCCAATTCTTTCTCCTGCCGTCCATCACTCGTGAATGCAATCCACGACTGATGACTTGAATGACTTTTATTTATGACTTTTCCTTTTTATCAGTTTATTCAACTGAAAAATTATTACTATGCACCGTTTAACGAATATCATAAAATGTAAAAACTAATGTTCCTACTTGGGACTTGAATGGATTTTTTTTTTTTGAAACATTTTGTTAATCAATTTCAAAATTTTATTCGAATGTTATTATTTTTTTATTAAAATTAAAAAATAAGAATCATATACTTGTAATGAATTTCATAATTTAGAGTAGCTAAAATTACTTACGATTTAATTTGATTTATTTATTTAGTTTAGTGTGTGTTTTTCTTAAAATCAATAGATATATTTAGTTAAATCAATGATATCAATATATTTTTGAACCGTAGCCTATCAAAAAAATATGATTTCGTCGGCTGCCATTTTTGAATTTTAGCAATCTATGTTTTTTCATTTGTTGGATACAATGAAGGTCGTATTGCTGCTCGGCATATGAAAACGGGCATGAAGCAGGAGGAGTTAGCATTTTTTATATATAAGATAATGGAATTTGTAATAAAACACAGAATTCTTATTGTTCGGGGTTTTCTTAGAATTGATAGTTCTTAGAAGCTAACATTTCTCCAGCTGATCCGGTTGGCGTTTCCGGTCATCATTTATGTGACTCGGTTTTGTTTCTTGAGTTTTCTACCTCCCCTAAAAGTTTGTACAAATTGAGTTTTGAATCACTCTGTAATTTAGTTTTTGAGAAAGCTAAAGTTTTAATTTTGAAGCGAACAAGCACATGAATTAAAACCTAATTCATTCCTGCGTGGAAGTGAAAAAACTGTCCAGTATGTACAGAAACAGTTAAATGGTAAAAATAAAAACGGCGGCATAGGATTCTGGCGGTCATTTCACGAACTTATTGCAAACAATACGAGAATTTTAATCATGAACAGTCTTCAATAAATCTACCGAACGGGTTTCATTTCCTTCTGGTTGTTTTATGCTTAACCCGAGAATCCACCTTTCCTGTCACTGAGGCACATATCCATCCAGATAGATCCTTTCTTTGCAGTCAAGAAATGAACGTCGTCGTCCCAACTTCTACGTCGCTTGCATTCGCAAGTTGTCATGTTAAGGTTTAATAAACAAACAAGGCACGGCGCATCGTCAAATCCCGCCAAAAAAGTAGAGAATAATCACAAATGAAAAATTTTCTCTTCTTTCTCTAGAGACAAGAAAAGCTTTCCCTAACTTTACTGCGCAGGCGTTGGACGGGCTTATTAAAGCTGTTGCGGATGAATTTAATTTTGACGACATAAATTACGCCGACTTGCCTTCTTGGTACATAAACACCGTCCTTTTAAGTAAACCGAGAGTAATTTTAAAACTTTGTTGATTTAAGTAGTTTAATTAGAAATTTCTCGGTAATAGTGTTTAAAGCAATTAATTCCACTGCAGTTTTTGTCGTAGGCATATTCATGCTCGTCTTTATCTGCTCAGAAAGTAAATTTGAATCTCACGCGAAAAGGATTATGAAAGAAGGTGAAGTAAGATTCCCAAAGATATTTTTTGAGAGCAAAATTAAACTTCGGTGAAAGCTAGGTATTCACGAGCCTTTACCTAAAAAAACGGCGAATTTTTTTCCCCCATTTTTGGCAGAGAAGCTGCCCCTATAATAAAGTGATGTACAAATAATAAAAAAATTATTCAGGTTCATTTCTCATAAAAAATTTACTTCGTTTAAAACAAGCACAAACTCAGCGATAATACTTACAAGCAATTACTTTATTCTAAGTAATCTTTAATAGATCGTTTGGTATTCCCAGTTCAGTGCTTCATGCACTTCATCAGTTTCAAAAGTCTTCAGCAACAAAGCCAAAATTGGCTTTAACTCAATTACCTAAGGAGAGCTGAAAAAACCTTTTAATCGTGTAGGCAATGATATGGTGGAACAGTCAGTTTTTTAAAATCTACGTCAGTCATTTCGTATATATCTGACACGCAAGTCAAAATTTGTGTCATTTGTTTTGTTGTAAGATAAAAATTTTATAGTTATGCTTATGTAAATTTCTTATGTATATTTTCTTAAATACTCTGGCCATTGTTTTATGCTGGTGTGAGCTGTTTATTATTGACCTGTTCTATAATAAAGAGAATAAACATAATACGAGGGCAGCCCAGAAAATAATGCACCACAATTTTTTCTCCGTCCCCAACAATGGCAACTTTGAAGTTTTCGGAGTGCGCGTGGAAAGTTTCCGTTTCTTCCGACAGATAGCGTACCTGCAGCAATGGAACAACATGGCGTCTGTAAGTGATGTACCTTACAAGCAGCGTGTTGTCATTGAATTTCTCACGGAGCAAGAAACGGTTGGAAACATTCACAAACGTTTATGTGCAGTTTATGGAGGATCAGCAGTCGACAGAAGTACGGTTAGTCGCTGGGCACAGAAGGTGAAGCCATCAGAAAGTGGTTCGGCGGAGCTCCAAGTTTGCCGCGGTCGGGGCGGCCATCCTCGGCTGTCACACCTAACAAGATGCATTGTGCCGATGCGCTCATTCGTAAGGACCGACACAGAACGACTCGGCAATTGGCGGCGGAGCTGCTAATCAGCAAAGGAAGTGTGGGTGAAATCATCCGTGCTATTGGTTACACAAAAACTTGTTCATGATGGTTCGCGCTGTCTTACGGAGGAACACAAAGCTCTGAGAAAAAACATTTTTTCTGAGTTGCTGCAACCTTTTGAAGCTGACGGGGATTGTGACAGCTGATGAAACCTGGGTGTACCATTTTGAGCCCGAAACAAAACGACAATCGACAAAAGAAAAAATTCAAAGCAACTGCTTCTGATGGTAATGTCATGATCACTGTGTTTTGGGACTGTGATGGTGTCATACTCATTGATGTGATGCCGAGAGGCAGCACCATTAATTCTGAGACATATGTGAACACATTAACCAAACTCAAGAAGCGCTTTCAGCGACTTGGACGCTATAACAACCCAGCTGATTATTTGTTTCAACACGATAACGCTCGCCCTCACACCAGTTTGAGGACGTCGGAACACATCACGAAACAGGGTTGGACAGTGTTACCCCATCCACCCTACAGCCCTGACCTAGCGCCCTCAAACTTTCACTTGTTTGGGCCATTGAAGAATGCCATTCGTGGAAGACATTTTGAGGATGACAAAGAGGTGATTCGCACAGTGAAGACATCGCTGTGTGAACAGAACAAGGACTGGTACCGGCAGGGCATACACGCCCTTTTGTCTCGCTGCAGGAAGGCATAGAACGGGACGGAGATTATGTGGAAAAATAGGGAGTGTAGAAGAAACATCATTCTTTCTTGTGTTTAACTTAAAGTGTGTTCAATAAATAATTGTTGAAGAAAAAAATTTTGGTGCATTACTTTCTGGGCTACCCTTGTAATATGATCCTATTATAAAAAAAGAAACGGGAAAAGATACAGAGAGGTTCTATTCCTGGTCTGGTTATGATGAAATGAGATTGCAAATTAAAGAATTAAACGAGGACAGGACGATAGTAGTAATAAGAGAAGAATAGTGACGTTGTTCTCCAAAATCTGATACAGTGACAATGTTTTAATTATTTTATTTTGTTTCTTGCAGACTAGGGAAAATATGGGTGGTCTTATACTTATGTGATGCACCTTATGAAGAACCTTAATGTTTTGCCCTGTCAATGGATGACAGATGCTGCGTTCCAAGTGGGGGTTGACGTCTGAACTCTTAGTCTGCTTGTGGTAGAGTGCATCTTTGGAAATATACACTGCTCTGGCAAGCAGGAAGGACCATTGGAGGTTTACTGATGCAAGCTTAGTCTGCATATAAGGGGGATTGGAAGCAAATAACTAATGACTTTGTTCTTCAAAATAACGCTCCAAAATAAGTTTCTTCAACGTTTTTTTTCTTCAATGAATTCCAGGAGAAGTAAGGATACTATTTTCCTATCATGCATTCTAGCTGTATCATCATGAACGACTATTGGTGTTAAAGAAATGTGGTTCAAGAAAATAGACCCTGCATTGTAGTCGGCGTTGCATTGCATTTGACTGGATTTGAACGTTACAAGAAACTAGTAATTGTTAACATTTGAGGTGGCAACTGATATTAGTTGTTTGGACTATGTACAGGGTGTTGCAGATAACTACAGGGCAGTATAACGGGAATCCTACCCGCTCGATTGCAGGACCCGGCTCGACATCAAATGAAAATTGGGCAATGTTATCAAACACATGACAGCTTTAACGTTTACCCCCCTCCCCGACTGTGGAAACTGCTGGCTGCTGAAGGCCACCTTCATCTCCCTCCATTCTGCCAATCGACCGAGCCGGTCCCTGCAATCGAGCGGGTAGGCTTCCCGTTATACTGCCTTGTAGTTATCTGCAACACCCTGTATAGAACATGTACCTATACTACTGACATACTGATGAATTTAAAGGAAATGTTTGAAAACTGTTAATGTACTTTATGAGAAACCCTTTATGTTAAACAACCTTTATGCTTGTAAATGTACTTACCTGTGGCTTAGTCGTACACAACTAAATTGTATATTCACTTACCTGTTTACATTGGGCATTTTAACAAACGATGACACTGCATGGCATTGTGTATTGTAATTACTATGCTTGTGTTGGCATGTACCAATGAATTATATGGTGGATCTTGTTAACTGAGACATAGCTGAATTGTTATGTTAGTTTAGAAAACCCCTCAGTGAACTGTTGTTTAGTTGGAAATAAGTTTGATTTTCAATTTCCCAGTTCCTTTTATTGTCACAAGACCATAATTAATTATTCTGTTGATAAATTGTGATGACTTAATTCAATTCACTTGGTAGTCGTTCAATTATTAATTTACAATAATTGTGTAATATTCTTTCCCACACTTTGCAGTGTCCAAAATTGATCTGAGGGGTTATCGCCTTCAGTGTGTTGTCAACTATTTGATTCAAATACCACAGAAATGGAGCCGGCCAGGTGGCCGAGAGGGCTAGGGCGTAGCTTTCTAGTTCTCGAATCCACCTGGTCGTGGGTTCGAATCCACCCCATGGGCATGGATGTGTGTTTCAAAATGGGCAAAATGGCCTTAGTAGTCGACGCCAAAAATTCTAATAAACCAACCAACCACTGAAGTGGAATTCATGTAATATCCAACACACTGGGGTGGTTTTTACTTTGTAGTAATACAGAGTGGTCAAAATAAACCTGGCCCGGAAAGAATTCCGAAAAAACTTTTCAGGGCCAGTTTTAACTACCCTGTACAAACATAAATTGAAACTAGGGTATTTATAGTGCGCTCCTTATGCGGGAAAACGATTATACCTTAAGGGGACATCAAATATACGAGGGTTGGGGACATCACATAAAAATAGTGATGGCAACTATTTTTTGTTCTCAGAGCTAAGGGATGGTAATATAAAATGTCATATGTTTCAAGGAAGCTGTGACTGGTAGTATGTTTCCACAACATTAGATGGCTCCGTGAGTTCATGACGTTGCGCAGAGAGCAATGTTAAATCAGTTCTTAGTCAACCGCCGTGGAAGGTGGATGTAACCCGAGTTGAACAACGCTCGTATATCAAAACAGCCGTTCTCTATTTTGATTTCTGTTACTTATTCTGGAAAATGAAATCTGTAATCATGTTCCAGAATAAATTTTCCAGAAGCATGAAACGTATGAAACATTACAGGCTTCATGATTCCAGAACATGAAACCTACGAGCTTATAATGTTATGCCAACTACCTTAATAAACATGAGAAGCAAAGTGTTGGCGTGTTGTTAAATGTCCGTACATTTCGTCCATTCCTTGTCCTTTCATCTGTATATTTCACATTTTCCACCCATGCTGGAATTCTCATAAAAAATAGTTGCCATGACTTATGCCTCAACCCTCGTATTCCATATTTTCTTTAAAATATTTAATTTATGGCACTCATATCTTCTTTAAAATATTTCATTTATGCATTTACTTAGATTTTGCATTACAGTATTAAACTCTAACCTTTCAGAAACTCATTAAAATAAACAATCTTTCGCACGAAAAAAAAATCACACACCAACACAAACAACAGCAGCGATACCTTTCAAAGAAGGAAGTTAATTTTTTTATTGATGAAAATAGGAAAGAAAATTCCACAGGCTGGGTTCGAACTTAAAGACATGTAGATAGAGTTAATGCTTTCATGTCCGCAGTGGCGCAAGTAGTTGGCGCGTCTGTACGGTGAGCAGAAGGTTCCTGGTTCGAACCCAGGCTGTGGAATTTTCTTTCCTATTTTCATCAATATTTAAACATCTGAGGTTTGGCGTGGGAAAAAAACCCCACTTAAGATCATTCAATAATTATTCTTTATTTTTTTTTGTTTACGTGAAACACAAAATTGCTCTTATACAAATACGCTGGTGTTTCGCTCCCTAGAATTGCACATGTTAATTCCGTGAAACTAGATCGAAGCCCTTTGGCAGGCAGGGCAAAATCCAAGATGACTTTCAAGAGACTCCAATGATTTAAAACTATAGAAAGCGGCTGTTCAACTTATAATTAATTTTCACCAATACGCTTTTCCTGGCATTCAAATTGAGCACTTTTAAGATTTCCACCAGCTGATGCTTCCGGTTTCGCGTCACATTCATTCACAATGGTTCAATTGGTTATAAGTAAGTTACCTTTGTACAAAATATGCCAGGGCTGTTTCAATATCGAATCATTAGTGTTTATTCCGATTTCATTAACTCCATTAATGTCAATATTTGACAATGCAGGGCGTGCAATGTCGTCATTTTGTTGGGGCGGTCAGGTTGGGAATAATTGTAAAATCATTGCTACGTTGGGAGGGGAGGGGTTAAAGAAAAAAATTGCCTGAAGTTGGAAACGTACATGTACTTCGTCATTTGCAGAGAAGCTCATCGTTGGTGCGGACCAAGCAACTAAATTGACAGTGAGAAGGAGGCATGAATGATAGCCAGGCTGTGGTTGAATCAATACTACAGTAAGCTGGAAAAAAATTACACCAAACAGAAGAACACAGAATTTCACAATCTGACAGAAGTAAACCAACGAAGAAGTACCTTAAATTTTTTTTCTTTAACCCCCCCAATAAAGCAATGATTTTAATATTCGATTTAAAGTAATTGAAATGTACTCCACTATACATAATACTGAAATGTATTATGCGATTTACACTACGCTTCTATATGTCACAGTTTAAGAGAGAATTTCCAGAATTCATGAACACTTTCTTGCATAAAATTGAAAATGTCACTACCAAGTAACCCTTATCCTACTTACAAGACAATTCCTCGAACATATATGTCACAGATTTCCACCAAATTGAAATAAGTTGCTCATCTGAGCTACTATATAGATGCTTGCAAAATAAGAAAATGCGAAATTTTGTTTCTTTCAAAATAAACCGCGAAAACGAAAAAATTTGAGCACACATAGCCAAACTAGGACTCCATTGTTAAAGCGGTCTGTGTATATTAATGCGCTTAACGGAACTTCTTTCTTCCACTACTCAACAATAAGCACGAATCCACTTCACACGAAAGCAGACGACAATTGAATGCAGAATGCATTCTCAAGTTTCTAAACAAACTTAGTTTTTAAAAATAGATTGTTACAATTAGCTAATTGCCTTCCAATAAAAATGTGTAGAGTAATTAATAACCATTTATTTAATTTATTATCTCATTTTATTACTTAATTCGGAAATCTTCGCCATTTTTCCGTCACGGGGCTGGCTTCATGTACAACGTCGAGTAATACGTTGCGTTGGTGAGGGGGTATGTATCGCGGTGCTTTATAATTTTAATTAAAAATAGTATTCATGGATACTTACCTCATCTTATAAATTATTTCAAGACGAATAATTGTATAGCAAAATTAAAGTTTTATGCTTAACAACAGTGATCTAACTGCAATTCTTTGGCGACCGCCACTAACGATTTTGTTTCCCCTCTTACCACCATGTTTGTTGAACTTTGCACTTCCGGAGCGCTTCGCTGCCGCGCAACGCTATCGCTTTCACGGTGTGCTTGCGCGAAAAAAAAGTGCCTTCCATTAACTTCGTGGGATTCTCTTGTTAGTAATATTTTTAATTTTATTAAACTATACCAAATAATTGTCGAGTTATATGCTGTTGTATTAGAAAACTTTTGCCTCACTCTGTATGTATGGATTTACTTTGCTCTGTTGTAATTCTGTACCTAATTGGAATGCGATCTGTTCATATGACATTTTTTTTGCTCAACCTGAGCTCCCCAACAAAAAGTTTTACTTTTTTTTTATTTTATTATTTTTATTTTTTCACACGATGTGAATCACTCTGTAAAATGGTTTTCGGAAAATATCTGGCAAAATTTTAAAGGGTGATAGAGGGGACCAAAATAAGCATTTTCCGTCATAGAATGTGCCCGGCAATGGCGTGTTTAAGCGCGGCAGTCGATGACGTCTGGGAAGAAAGGCGTCATTGCCCCACTGGGATTTAATCAGCATGCATCGCTTTACAAATGCAGCAAACTTATGGGGCAGCAAACGGAAACAGAAGAGCTGCTCAGGGTACGATTCCCGACGAGACAACTACCGAATCGACAAAAGTTTGAGTGTGTGCACCGCCAGCTTTGCGAAAGTTGATCTGCTAGCAGACGTAATGTGGGTTAGGTTACGTTAGATTATGGATATTTGCAAAGCTCTGCGTTTGTAAACTATTCATCTAATAATATAGATTAGGGCCCTAAAAGAGAAGATCTTAAAACCTAACTTCTAATAAATCAAATAGAAAGACTGACCCCTTGTCAGCATTTAATTGTCTTTATATTGTCTAGGTGCATTTAAAGAGCAAATGACACCAAACCGGAAGTTGATTTCATATAGTTTTGAATACTTTCCTGATACTAAATATCAATTTTATTTTTTTTTTTTACTTTCAATTTTAATAAAGAAATCATAATTTAAAGGCCACTTCCGGTAACATAAATTCATTTTGAATTTTGCCAAAAACTTCCGCAATAGCGTTGGTTATGACGTCAGGTTTGGTAACCGAGGCCGACGAGATTTACAGGCCGTGGCGCGATTCACAAGCCACAGGCCCGACGATATTTACAGGGCCTATTAATCTCGTCGGCGTCGGCTTACCAGAGTTGACATCACACTCAGCTAACGTATTTGAATGGAGGGGCGCCCATTTCGCTTATTTGTTGCCTTTTTCTTAAAAAATTTGTAACATTTTTCCATAAAAATTATTTTTTTTTTTTTATGTTACATTCTTTCTGATTCTTTATTATCTCGATAGCAATATTTTTGGTGTCATTTGCCCTTTATTTATATCTCTTTAATTTTTCATTTTCATACAATAAAAAATGATAATCAATAAGTGTGGCGTCTTCCCCTGACTTACCTTAAATTGTTAAAAACATTTTCTGGTCAGTCTCAATCTTGCTATGCCTTCGTTTTCTAAGTATCCGGCGTTACATTTCTCGGATGTTTTTTTGTAGTTAGAGGTTTTCCCTTCATATGCAAAGAACTTGTTAATTTCAATCATAAGAAACTGACTATCGCTATGGGAATAAGTATCGAGAAGTTATCTCCAACAGTATCATGTCCCAAATACAGGGTAGCCCCCCCCCCCAAAAAAAAAAATCGGTTCAATAGAAGTTAGTTCTCGTTCCCGACGTTTTCACTTTCTTTCTCTTCGAAATTCTTCACATAAACTCTGACATGATACAGAACAGGGATCCTCGACTAAGATTGTTAATGTTACGATTTTCAGGCAACGTTTTGTAGCAGTACCTTGATTTTGGTAGAACGCTTTTACCAACTGCGCACGGATCAAAGTTGCAACCATTTCTGCGCTTAGCTACAGACTCTAGCGGCCAAAAAATTATTTAAACTAATTTGCATATATTATGATTGGAAATATTTCCCCATTATGCCAATATGAACATGTTAAAATATCATTATAACCTGTTCATTACTAAAATCGTTATCAGCTCTCAAAGTGAGTAAATGTTTTTTTTGGGCCACTGTATATGTAGTCATTTTACAAATGGAAATGTAATTAACAAAATAGGATTTTATGAAGTGCCTTGGGAAAGACTGTGATCGGTATATTTAATAACATTAAAATTATATACATTGGCTTAGTAGGATCCGTTTTCTAAAAATGTGGCTAACCACTTTAAGGAAAAGTCTTCACTGGAGTCCGGCTTCTTTTGTAATATACAGGGTGATCAGAAAGTCTCTCCCTAATAAAGGAATTTAATAAAACAAAAACTATGTTAGATAGGTACATAGTTTTTTTCGTATTATCTTCATCTCAAAGTTTTTTTTCATATTCTTAATAAACCTCAACATGTGCCCCTTTCTTTGCTCGGAGAACATCCATAAGACATTTAAATTCTCCAATATTCTCCTGTTACCAACATTATCGCATCCGTTATTCTCGCCCGCCAAAACAAAAAAAAAAAAAAAAAGCGAAAAAAAATGAAAAGAATGCGCAAAGCAAGCTCATCATCAACATATGTATATGTGGTGTGTACATATCGAGGACCAGTATAGAAAATTTTTTATCTTCAACATATCTACACAAAAAAAAGTCTAAAGGAGTAACGCCATGAAACGTGGAGGATACGGTTTAGTGACATCTCTTCCATACAATCTTTTGGGGAATGCACATACAGGTAATGCCCCCGTCCTAATAGTAAATTACCCATGGCTGATTCTCTAAAACGCATTGCGCTTTCTCTTTCATATATGCCCTTTCGAAATGGCTGATGTTAGCATCACTTACAGCGCTCCTAACATATGAGGTGTATTTTTTAAGTAACAGGTCGAACGCAAAAACAAATGAGTTTATTTCAAAAATATTGACCGTGGTGGTTCAAACAATTATCCCACTGTGATACCAGGTTGTTCTCACAGAAGGTCTTGGGTTATTGTTTGAATCATTTCCAAACCGCCTCTTGCACTTCCCCGTCCGTATGAAATCTGCGGATGACTTTGATTTTTTGGGTGGTGGAGATCCTGGGCGTTTCCATTGCAGACTTTGGCGCTTGGATTCAGGTCCATAATAGTGGCATAAGCTCTCGTCACCCATGACAATTCTTGACAAGAAATCCTCATCGTCATGAAAGCGCTTCAAAAAGTCAATGACAAGGCCATGCGGAAGGCTTCTTGTGCTGGTTCCAAATGATGGGGTATCCATTTCGCGAACACTTTGCGTGGTAATAAGTGTGAACAGTTCCGACACTCACAACATTTGCAGTGATATTGGACTGTATATTCCATTGCGTAACTTCTCATCCCACGACCAGGCGCCCCACCTACACCCTAGCGGGACTTGCATGTATACAACATCATCACCAAATTTATTTAGATATTTAGATTTACTGCTCTGCAGTAACAAATATATTTACGGGTGTCCTCCATAAAATTCGTTATAAAGATCCTGAACACCAATTGTCTTTATAAACCTGCAGTGTCTGAAACTTATTGAATGCGTCTCATGCTACCAGTTTAAAAAAAATAAAACCCGAAAAAAAACTTTGAGATGAACATAATATAAAAGTACGAGGGAAAATCAAAAGGTAACATTATTTTTTACGAAAACATTGTAGTAGGTGGTGGGAAAAGTGGATATACTTTTTGAACTTGTCGCCTTCCCCTATCGTTTAGAAGCACCGTGAAGTTGCTGACACCCAGTGGAGGCGTGCAATCGCAATCGGCTGGATGGCGTCCTTGAACACATCGTCCACGCTGGAAGAACAAAGAGCTCTAATTCGTTTCCTTCATGCGAAAGGTTGTCCACCCAAGGAAATTCACAGTGAAATGCAGAAAGTATACGGCAACGACTGCATGGCCTACGCAAATGGTGGCTGTACTCGCAGGATACGGACTTCATTGCGATGGGCATTCAAAAACTTGTACCACGATGGGACAAATGCCTTAATTGCGATGGCTCATACGTAGAGAAATAACCAGAACATTGATGTGTACCTTGCATATTTTGTTTTTACATGGCTGCTCCAGCATTTTCTTAAAAAAAATAAATAACGTTACCTTTTTGATTTCCCCTCGTATGTACGTATCTATCTAATCACTTTTTGTTATATTAAATTTCTTTATCAATAAGAGACTTTTTGACCATACTGTATTTATTGAGACAGAATGAAAAGCTTTCTTTACGTCGAAAAATAAAGTGTAACACACTATGTCCACATACAACGGATTTCGTCATTCCAACAATTAAGTCGCTGACTATTACAAGACCAAACGTAGAGAAAAATATCCGTGGGGCATCTCCTTTCTTCAAAATGCAAAAAAGGGATTATGTAAGCAGGTGCTTTCAAATTTAATTTATAATATCCAAATGCCAATGTAGCTTCTCTACATGTCTCATCAAGAATTTCTATAAAATTCTTTTTAACACTTTTATTAAGAGTGGAAATGGGCCACTCCTTCGCTTTTTTCAATTCTGGCGTCTGTTCTGTTGTCCAGAATTTTGAATAAACAAACAAATTCTTTATTTCAGCCAAGAAAAAAACAACAACATTTTATTTTTTAAAAACTTTTTTCTTATCGACAAAGACTGATCTGTAATCATTTTTCTCAAAATGCGCTACTTGCCTGTAGGATAAATTTTCGTCGCCGAATAATTTACGACACAAGACGTTCAGTTTTCTATCCATTCCCCCAACATTCATCAAAGCCATTCTTTACAACATTCAATGACAAAAAAAGGAAAAGCAATCAGGGAGCCAAACTTTTTTTCGCAAAGAAAGAAAGAAAAGTTTGGCTTCATGCATTTATGAAGGCAACAAAGAAGGCAACAAGGCAATTTGGCTCCCCGAATGAAATTTCACTTGGAAAAGACGGCGCAGGCAAAAAGAGCAGCCCCAAAAAAGGAAGAGGAAGTGCTAAAATGTGTAGTGAACTGTAACTGAAAAGAAAGTAAAAAGGAAGACGAATGGTAGATAGCGTCGGAGGCTTTTCCAAATCATCATGAATAACGGAGAACCACATAGATTTTTAAATTTAAAAACTGGTGAATGAACCAAACACTAGTTGGTTTGTGGGGTTTTTTTTTAAGGTGCGTCGAGTTTTTTTTTCAGGGTTTTTTTTTTTTTTTTGCATCCTTATGGGATAACATCGAGACAGTCATGTAGATCTGGAAAACTTGATGAGTGAAAATCCTAGAAATATGGCGTTTATCTGTTACAGTTTACGAGATAAATTTTGTAAGTGCCCTAATTTGCATTTTCTCCAAACGTAAAAAGAGAGCGATAGGCTTTTGGATCATCCTATACAATATAACATATGTATGGAGTCCACTATCGCTCTATGCACATTCTTAAGTTTGGCCAGAAATGTGCAGAAATTATATTGATATAAATTGTTTTTGTTTTGAAATTACACGTGTATCAGGTGGCGCAATGAAGATGTTAGAAGGTTTTTATCTACTACGACATAATATGAGGTTATAGATTCTTATCATATGTATGCTATAACAGACATTCTGAAATTTAATGCAGAAGGTTTTCAAAGTGATTTCCATCTGCTGCAATGAGTGTGTAGAGCCTTGAACTATATTCCGTGGTGACTCTCTGAAGAACATTTTCAACTGCACGACTCTCTGGAAATGTAATGAGAGACATCAGTGAGTGAGCTATACAATGTTTAGAACAGTATCACGAGGAAAATCATTTACGGCGTACGATTAAACCACAGTAGACAAAAGCATCTTAACACTTTTTTTTTTTTTTTTTTTTTAGCCAAACGAAATCCAGTTCAAGGCTCTATACACTGATTGCAGCAGATGGAAATCACTTTGTAAACCTTCTGCATTAAATTTCAGGATGTCTGTTATAGTATAAATATGATAACAAGAATATATAACCTCATTTTATGTCGTAGTAGATAAAAACTTTTTAACACCTTTCTTTGCGCCATCCGATACATTAATTCCTTAACCCTGTACAGTACATAACTACTGTATACCACGAACTTCGACCTGAAACTAGGTTCGACTTATCCGAGTTTTCGTGAAAACCGAGTTCGTCATAGAGCTAGTAAAATTGCATAAGAATAGTAGCAAGCCAACCAAACGGAGAAAATGAGTTCGAATTAGACGAAGATTCGTGGTACACGAGTTCGCCGTAACAAGATTTGACTAACTTTTTGATCGAGTTTACTATTTTTTATCCCGGTTATAAAGAATTTTCTTGGTCCCTAGCTGTTCGTTATAACGAGGGACCACGTGTACCATGGGATGGGGGAGGGGAGGTTAGGTCTCAATAGTCACGTGACTGTTAGACAGATTTCAATGACATTCTAATCAGATGAGCTCAGGAAGGGTCTCTATCGAAAAACGAAGACAGAATTTTAAAAAGTTAAAGCATTCTCTTGAAATCGTATGATATACAGACCGTAGGATGGACGGAGACACAGACAGAGCGAAACCAAGATATGCTTTTCAGGATGTACGAGGTCTTTCATTGCTTCCGGTGAACAAATGGAATACGCCTCCATGCTACGACATGGCATGCACGTTACAAGCTGCTGAAAAAATCCTGCTGAAAGGGGACTCCATACTAAGACAAACTGTGATGAAGATGTGCTGCGATCAACCAACACCACCTCTTCTCTAGGGAGTGTTGAATCAACCCTACCCAGATCGTCCCGTATGTATTTCACAGGGCGAGATCAATTGTCCATTTGTTTTCCTTTCTTTTCATTATGTTTGACTTTCATATACTCAAGTTGCGAAACAAATGTGTTTAATATTACCTCTGCTTTCTTGCCCGTATTCTAACGTCCCGTTGGGAACTTACTTTCTGGATAACCCTCGTACTATTTCGTTATTTAGAAACCTATGGATTTTGTTTTCGAGTCAAGGATTTGTGGTTTATGATAATCATAATAGCGACTCGCACAAAATCTGTGATTAAAACAGTCTGATGAATTGTTGCCATTAAAAAACAAAACAAGATGCATAAAAATGATAAACTATCTAACATGTCCACAATTATTTTCCATTATTTACGGCTTTCCAAAGATTTTTGCAAGATCCCGACACAGAGCCATGAACTAATTAAGCATATAAATTTCGAAGTAATTCTCCAATCTTAATTATTTTAATTAAACCGAATTTACCGTCAAACCATAATTCCAGCAAAGTCGAGCAATCTTTCATCGATCTCGAACACATTAATAACTGGGTCAAAGCGATCGCGTTGATTTTCACGAAACCAATTTTCAAGAACCCCAATCAATTAAGATACATTTAAGTGCAAGCTAATTTTTAAGAACTCTACCTAACTCCAAGTGAGGCGGGGAAAAACTTTTGCGGTCGCAATTAATAAACACGAGAAAGAGAAAGGAGCAAACACATTAGCTCGGAACGAAAAAAAAAATGTTCTAACGAGCATCCGGAGAAGTAAATGAGCTCAAGATATTAAACACGGGCAAAAGAAGCAATTTCATCCGAAGGCAACATGGCGACGGGCCTAAGTTAAGCAAGAAGACGAGAGTGGGGGAGTAGGATCGAGAAATTACTTTTAATAATTGCGGCTCCAAAAGTGGAAGATGAAAGCAGATGAAGGAAGAGGAAGAAAAAAAAATCAATCGACTCTCATCATGGGTGATGGCTTTTACTTTTAATGATCTAAAAAACTCTGACATTCACATCTCGCGCACCATTAACGGCGAAGTTGTTTAGAAATCGGGTAAATATGAACCGGAGGCAACATTTTCCTTTTCTCTCGTGAGTTCTTTCCCAGGTCCCTCGCGGATCCCTCTAAGTAACCCGAAATCCCCAAAGCAATCAATGGCTCAGAAAACACATTCGCGAGTGAAGGCAACAGAGAGCGTCGGAATGAGGTTGTTGCTACCTCACGCCACACTCCACCCTCACGTCATCGCCACTCAACTTCAAATCGTTAATGACTCCGCTCCTAAAACAACCATTCAATTTTTCGAATAAAACTGAAAAGGCATTGATAACGTATTATCGAATAATATTAATAGCAATTCTTTTGATTTCAGTTGGCACATTTGGTTTCTTATTTTTTCAGAAATTAGTTCATTCCCCTTTAAATACTGAAAATTAAAATACTATAACTTGGGGAAATTATGACCCCCTTATTTAATTTAGCAAGTGGGTATTACTTCTTCATTTGACTTTATCAATACCGTTAATACTGTTTTTATCATTAACATCCATTCAAAATAAACAAGAAATTAATGCCCCCGAGGAAATTATAGGAAAGTAACAGAAGCCCTGAGATCATCTATGTTTACCTTTTTATCTGCGCTTTTTTCCGGGGGGGTCTTCCGCTCGTGTTAAATCGAAAAATTGATCTTCTCGAATGTGGTGTTTAGAAAATGAAAAAGAGCTCCATCTTCTTCCGTTTCTCATCATTTCCGATCGAATGATATATCACATGCCATATGTTGCCATAGTTCTAAAGACCAGGTGACTGCCGCCCCCACAACGTTAGTCTGACAGTACATGGCGTAGACTTTGGCCTTTAGTAAAATTAACTTGCTGTTGTAACAGGGCAACAACTTATGGACGTGGCTCTTGTGTCGCTTCTTCAGTTGTAAATCACGGTTGATAATTGTGTTTACCGTATACACAGATGTCTCTACCTTCTGTGCAATGGCCCATTGTGATGGTGGGTTACATGTGATTACGAGAGCCCGAACCTTCCGGACGGCGTCAGGAGTACGACTAGTGGATGGCCTCGGATTGGTCTGGTTTTACCCTCGGGAATGGCGGCGCTTCTAGTTTTGGCAATGTTATTTAGTACATTTGATATCCCTGTCGGCTTTCGGAATATTTAGTACCTTCCTAACAATAATCCACGTGATAGCTCACGTGAAATGAACGTGCTCGTCACATTTAAATATGCTAATTGTTACTATAGATCCCTAACAACCCTCTGTAATACAAGGGGCAGTGCAGAAATTTGTAGCCACGGACAACACGAGGTTAAGAATCTTTCAAAGTACTCTCCATTGGAAGCTACGCACAGATTCACCGCTTTAAACCAATTAAGGACTATTCTCGAATTTTTCGTGTTAACAACTCACGTGGGTTAGCTATGTCACCTGGTACAAATTCGAACGATAAAACAAAATTGATATTCTCAAAAATCAACTCATGTGTTTTTTGTTCTCCTCTTGTGACTTGTCAACTCACCAGTGTTTGTTAAGTAGGTGAAATTGGCTGACGAATTCGCTATTCTGCTTGTGATTACAGCTTGTGAGTAGAACAAGTGACAACACTTTTCGTTATTTGATTAATCCTTGTTGAATAATCCCAGACTCTAACAGTTAGCAATGTCGAAACTCATGTGTGTGACTACCTCCTCCCACCAGTCGAGTTCGTTTTATAATTTAAACTGTAGAGTACCAATCGTGTGAGTTGAAAGTGAGATAGTGTATGTCAGATTGATTGTACCATGAAAAATTCGAAAATAGGGGCCCAGAAAAGGCTGATTTCATTTCAACTCGGGAGACACCCGAAATTACATCCATGTATGAGCTGTCACGTTCATACGCAGTGGAAAGTTAAATTAAAGACAGAAATGAGGAGGAATATTTAAATTTGAATATTTTATTATATAGCAAGGAAATATTAAATTTAATAAATTAATTAAATTCAATAATTAAACTCCCAGGGACTTGTGAGAAGCAACACAAGAAGAATGCGTAATAATTATGCTTAATAACTCAATGAAGTTTCCATAAGTGTTAATATAAATCGGCTGCACAAACACTAAGTTGTTCCGCCGACTTAAGCAATTCCTGGCATATAACAAGTACAGTTAAATAGTCGGCAAACAAACTACGATGTAGGAAAATGTGGCTGCGACCAATGCGTGATCCATCAAAGTTCTCGTTGCTAACGGAATCGCATCGGCAACAATTAGATTAAACTTCTAAAAGGAACAAGAAGAATCATATACCAGTCCGTGGTGTTTGGACGACAATCTGAAGAATTCAACTAAAATACGGAGCACACAATAAGCGATCTTTGCGCTCTAAAATACCCACGTCGTTATCCTTGTAAGCCCGTAAACCCCACGGGAATATTCCTACGAAGCAATGTGTCTGGGGAGAGATGGCCTCCGGAAACACACAAGGAGCGAACTGTATTTCTACGTTGAGAAAAGTAACTATACTTAGCTGTTGAATTATCGATGCTGAGTCCACTGATCGATAAATCAAATTCCTGGGCGTTACAGCATCTGATATTTTCGTTGAGGGGCAGCTCCTCAATGGTGGCGCAGAATTCTCCGTTAGCTTAGGCAGAATACCATGGTTATTCTCCGCTAACTTATCATGCACCATTAACGAATTTAGGTGAGGCAGGAGAGCAGCAATCACCTGACCGTTTCCGTTGAAAACTCTCTTCGCTTCCTGTTGAAAATTTTTAAAAGTCCCACGTGATCTCACACGTCATTCCTCTACGTCATCATCATCTCTCCTATTCGCTCTCTCTCCGAGCAAGAGGCTGACGTCACCGATGATGCTGTTAAGTAAAAGCAAAATTTGGAGGTGATATGAGCATACGACATCCTCATACACGAAGCTCATTTTTCACGAAGGAAACACGAAGTCGCAGATATGCGTGTAAGGTGGATGTTACAATCGAGAGACACGCTGCTTCGCAAAAAACTTCTCAGTTCGAACTGCCCGATGAGCAGGAGTCCAGTTCCGGGTGCTTTTCTCGCCAGTTTTCCATCACTTACAGAACACACTTCGTCACATTCTATTCTACAAGTTTTACTAGAGTGTATGAGAATAGTTGCCACATGATCAGCGCAAGAGAAGAAGCTAGCAACCATAATCTTTCCAGCGCTACGAACTCTTTTTGGTTTCTTCGACGAGGGTCTCCTTTGCGCACCAACTCTTTTGACTGCTCTTTAGTCTCAGGGTATTAGTGATGAACCCATGTTTCATCACCAGTTCGGGTGCGATAAATTGATCATGATTCGCCTTGTTCGAATCTAACAAATATTTCTTGGCACCGCTTCACTCTTTTTTCAGTTTTGCTCTGACGTCAAAACGTGGGGCATCATTTCGCACATCGTTTCATTAGTTGAAGATGAATTCCCAAAACGGCATTGACTGCTGTCGATCACATGTGGAGGGACTACTCTCTCTCTCTGCTGGATGATCTTTACACAGTGGATGTTTTTCGTTATGACTGCCATCAGGAGGACATCCACTGCGGTGATCGTCTTTCAGAGACTTTCTCTACATTCCAAATTCATAATACCAGTTTGTGAAACATGTTTTCGATTGAGAATAATTCTGGAAATTGTCCCTGACAGATTCAAAGCACACATTGGGATTAAGGCCCTTTTTATAGTCATAGAAAATCATGACTCTCCACGCCTCTCGTAAAATCTCCATTATGACTTGCTCCTGTAAATCGACAACACTCACTTCGAGGTACTGTTCAGTTCAAAGTAATACCTGAATGCTAATGAAATTCGTTCAGACGTCCTGTAAGGAATGTCTACACGTGTTATGGTACTTAAAATTGATAGCGCAATCGTTCAGCTACAAATACCAGGGCTATTCAGAAAGTAATTTGGTTTTTAAATATTGAAACTCTAGCGCTAATTTTAAATATACAGTCGAGATTGAGTCACGATAAAAGAAAGGTTACTTTATTATATTATTTTTCAAAGATAAAGTGACATGATTTTAATGCATTGTTTTTAATGATCTTGCTAGCTCCACTTTTGCGCCATGGAATCCTTTTGCTGTTTCAATTATCGCTGCTTTTTAGCGACCGAAAAACACTTGCCCTTTAGAAAGTTATCCTCGTGTGTAGGTTATGTGTTTGGCAAACCAAAATCATAAACGTTCAGACAAAATAAGGGTCTCTCAAACTACAATGTGTTTCTATCGCTTTGGCTAAAACGCATGCGTTGTAATCGACTGACCTCTGCGAAGTCATATGATCCCTTCTCTTTCGCTTTGGTTTCTCTCCAAAACGGGAAAGCTGTAGGAAAATGATTGTCTCAGTCCTAGTCCAGTGGGAATGGCAAAACAAAATCCACAGGAAAAAAAATCAAGGTTAAAAAAAAAACAAAACAAAACATGTATATGAGAAAAATATCAATTGGAACACGGCAATAAAAACGTAGCATGCGAGTAAATTAAATAAGATCCGGGATCTTTTTTTATCATTATTAATATAGTATAGGAGTTTCGTGGGGACCAAGCAAAAATTATGAAGCGGAAAACATAAAATCAGGATTCTATTTTATCTGTCGAAATATGCCTGCGAGAACCTGTTAAAATTTTCTTTCCATATTAATAGGAAAGTGCCGCTGGGCGTTCGTGAAGAAATTTCTTACCTAATTTAGCCCTATTGCTTTCAGGTAAAAAAAAAAATCTATTTTAACTTTATTAACTCTAAATCGGACCTTCACCTTCGTTTAAAATTAAGATGAAATCTCGTTATTTCTACTAATTTCGAAGTACAGGGCGAGTTAAAAGTCATTGGACATAGCTCTATTTCGGAAATGGTGGGTAAAATGAATGATGAGACCATGCTAGCAGGGAATAGGATAAGTCTCCCATCTTTTGGGACAGTTTTAAATTTGGCCGCCGTCTTAAAGTCCGCCATTTCAGGTCAAGGTTCATTTTCTTAAATGGGAAGAGGGTCATGTGGTATATCAAATAACACCAGCTTTTCTCAGGACTTCATTCCTGCAATCGGATTTTAGTTATCTGTTGTGGTTCACAAGTTATTAACAAAAACAGTAATACTTTCCAAACAAAACCACACACCGAACACTAGATTGCTTCAGCTAAAGTGTGTGTTCAATGTGTTATCCCTGCTACTGGACAGAGAGCTCAAGCCGCTTTATCCATTCATTATGCACGCGGTGATTCTGTCAAAGGCTTGTAGGATGCATTGCTGAAGGTGACGTTTGCTTTGGATTTTCACAGCTTACAAAAGTTGTTTCAAGTGCCCCCCATCCTCCGATAGTTTTTTTCTGTATCTGAATTTTGAATGGAAGCCATTTCTCGATACGCAGAATATGTGCTATGGATGATTGGCTGAATTCACACTCAGCTGCAAGCCGTCTTGTGCTGAGTTGCGGACTATTTGCAAATGCTGTCGACACCATTGTTGAGGTTGCCTCATCGGTTGATGTTTTTGGCCGGCCTGTACTAGCTTTATGTTCAAAAGTCTCAATATCTCTGAAATGTGATATCACACATGCGATAGTACTGTATGCGATTGGTTCTCTTTCGGATTGCCGGACGTTGTCGCCAGCAGCAATGGTACAGTAGGGGCGATTCCCAGACATCAGCTCACTTCTCTCCTCCTCATTAGTACCATCTGCAATGACCTGCAAAAGACAATAGTACAGTGTCAATATTTTTGTTAATAACTTGTAAATCACAACAGACACCTGAAACCGATTGCATCAATGAACTCCTGAGAAAAAAGCTGGTGTTATTTGATATGCCACATAACCCCCTTCTTATTTAAGAAAATGAACCTTGACCCAAAATGACGGATTTTTAGATAGCGGCCAAATTCTAAAACTGTCCCAAAAGATAGATCACTTTTTCCGAAATAAGCTATGTCCGGTGACTTTTGACTCCTCAGGAGAATAATCTACACATAAATAATTTTTTCAAGTGCCCCATAGAAAAATGTGCAATTTTTATTTGATCTCCTTTAGTTTTTCTAAGAGTCAGAAGTGCAAACATTTAATCACGCATGAGCGATATGAATAATGTTTATGACTCAACGAACAGAACATTTAATATACAACGTAACTTTATTGCCATAGAAGCTGACCTTAAGGTGCATTGTCTATGCTGAAGTCGTAGTTGTCTAAGCAGGCAGCAAACGTTTCAGTTAATAATGAAATCAAGGCTGCTGTTAAGTTTGCTTTTGCCAAACCCCACTCGAATTTGCCAAAAACCCTACGACTGGAGCGAAATCTTTCGCACACATTTACACAGCACCGAGAAAGCACACAAATGGAATGGTCGAATAATCTCCGCAAGTTCGCAAACAATAACAGCAACAAAGAATCCTGACGATAAAGAACGTTAACCAAACTTAGAACCTTCCGTGAATCAATTAGTGAAACGTGATGAAACCTGAGTTGAGTAGAACGAGCTTAAACAATCTAACAGGTGGCTGTCATCAAGGGAAATCAACACCCAAAGCAGCTCTAATTCACGGATCAAAAGAACTACAAGAAAGTGTACTTAGCGCAGTCTTAGAGAATGAAAACTCATTGATCTAAAGAAATAGCCAGGAGTGATGAAATTTAAGGAGACTATGTTTTTCCAAGTCAAATTTTGAAATTGTGTACAGAGTGTCTCAACTGAAATAAGGTAAACAGGAAGATTTGAAGATATAAGTGTCTCCGTTTATAGGAAGATTTACAACTTTCTCGAAGTTGCTCTATTTCACGCTGAAATTGCCTTTAAGATTATTGTTTAACTTTTGAGTCTAGACAAAACATCGCGCGATAAAGGATAACTGGCAACAGGTGATTGCATTTTTTTCATTTCAAACGACAAGTGAGTCTATAGAACATTGTTTCATAACAAGGATTCGGATTTTGCATATAATGAGTATTTTTTCCCGAGCTAGTAACTCGTTTAAATGATGTTTTATGCACTTTTAGCCCTATCTGGAACATCACGGAGTTTTAATAAAATTCCGAACCGAAACTAACACCAAGATTATCCAAAAATTACGTACCAAGATTCATATTCAAAGATTTTATAGGCACATTAAAAACCAATATACAGTGCGTAGAGGAAATTCCCGAAACAGTCGAATAACTTTAGAACCAAAGATGCTAGAGCCATAAAAGTCAGCTCTATCTAAAGGAAAGTGGCCGTGCCCGATTGAATAAAAACATTCCAGCGCCTTTAGTGTAAGCGCTGAGAAGTTACGAAATCTAACTTTTGAACCAGGACAGACAGAGTTCCAATTACAAAGATGTAGAGCGTCACCGATTTAGTAGAAATTTACATAAAGAAAACAAAAAACATAAAACTCGTAAAACGGGGGAGAACAGTCCATATATGGAAAATCTTCTGTAAACCGTACCTTGAAATATTCACGTGTAGAATAATAAACGCACTAATTCGCTCCTATTTAATACTTGCCATAATGGATGACTGAATAAAACTAAACAAAACAAACACTAAATTTCAACATTTCAGGACGCTCAAAAGAAAAGGTGACAAGGATGTCGAGGTAATTATTCAGTCAGCACTAGCGATAACGCATAACTAAACAATTCAACCAGGAATAGATGAGAAGTGCTGATGGAGATTTGCTTTCGCCTATGATGGTCATCTTTCAAGATTAAGCATTATGTCCAAGGGTCCAAAAGAATATTTTTGAGGCCGAAAATATTCAAATTGAAAATTCTGGTTCAGGAAAAGTGACCAAGAAAGTTTTCAGAAATTGGTTCACAAATTCAGACTTTCCGTAAGTGGGAAATAAAACAGCCCTCCTTGATTCTTATTCAAGACAAAATGATGAAAATCTCATCGCGTCTATTACGCCAGATGGAAAGTCAGTCAATTTTCACAATCTTCCCAGTATCAACCTCAATATCTCACCCTCTCGATGTTTTTTCATTCCTTCCTTGGAAGAAAACTTTACAAAATTACTTCAGATTACAAAATTGTGTGCTCGTGGAGAAACGACGAATTACATCACAGGATTAAAATATGTAAATTCCACTCACGTATTTACAGGATGTACCAAAATGTTTTAGACAACTTTGGATCATTATACCGTGTATTTCAAAAGTTCCCGAACTGCCCTTTCTGTATGTAGGGAAAGCCTAACCTATGTTCGGCCAACCACTAAAATAAACCATGTGCTGAAATAAATTACAGTACATAAAATCAGTTTTACATAGTGGCAAAGTTTCTCAAATGTGTTTATTTTATTTTTACATTCCCAAAGGAAACGGTACATGTAGGTTACACCATTTGCTCAAAGTGTTCACCGTTCACCTCTTGGCAATACGCTAGTCGGTGCTCAAACGCACTGCAAGCATTGATTAGGATTGCGTGAGAAATAGTTGCCATCACCTGCCTAATTCTTTCCTTCAGTTCGTTAATGCTTGCAGGGCGTGTCTCGAAGACCCTGTGCTTAACATAGCCCGATAAGAAAAAGTCAAGCCAGGAATGATCCGGGGATCGAGGCGGCCACTCAATGCTCCCCCTTCTGCCAATCCAGCGGTCAGGGAATAATGGGGAGGAACCCATCCTGTTGGAACCAGATGTCGTTTTCGCCTGCTGCCTTGGCAACAGCTGGACCAACCTCGTCTTCTAACGGTTGAAGATATTTGGGGCCTTCCAGGGTTCCGTCAATGAAAAAGGGGCCTATGAGATTAGTGCCCATAATGCCTGCCCAGACGTTTACTTTCTAAGGACGCAGGGTGTGGGCCTTCACCTATCCAATGTGGATTGCAGTCGGACCAGTAACGGAAGTTGTGGTGATTTACCTCTCCATGCAAAGTGAACGTGCATTCGTCGGTGAAGCAAATACGACGGGATAGCGCTGGCATCTGTTCATCATTATCTCGCAAAATTGCACTCGACGTTCCTCGTCACCGTCTGTCATTTATTGATTAATTACATCTTGAACGGGTGGAACTTCAAACCATGCAAGATGCGCCACACCGACAAGTGGCTGATTCGAAGGGTGTGTGCAACGGCACGCGTCGATTGTACGCCACAAGCCCCAGTTGTTGCTACAACGGCCGCCGTTTGTTGCTGACCTGTCCCAGTCGACCTTGCCCAGTCTCTCGACATCGTTTCATCAGAGTCAACTGAGTACTTGCTGAAGGCGGTCAGGATGTCGGGCATGGAATTCGTTGGCGGCATTGTGCAACGTCAAATCCCGTCTCACGCAAAGGAGAACCATCTCTGCTCGTTCTTGCATTACTGTATTTCATTTGTTTGTTTTCACGCAATAAACGCTTTTTAAACTGTTACTGTACTGTTATAAGCTTAATACCGTAAACCGTGGGTTTTATAAATAAAACTTCTAGTATTTTTTTACTGTAACCTTTTATTTCACTCTCATCGTTCAATTATCATAAGTAAGACAATGAAAGCAACGCGTGAAAGTAAATTTTTGGCACATTTTTTAATGCATATACCGGGTGTTCAATTTATCTGAAGATATTGAAATATCTCGAGAACCACACATCGGATCAAAAAAAGTGTGGAATGAAAAATGTTCGTCTCGAAGGGGGACATCTAATGATACCAAACTCGACCCCCCCCCATTCCCAACCCCCTGGAGGTGGGGGAGGGAGGAGTTAAAAAATTTAAATGGGAACCCCCATTTTTTATTGCAGATTCGGATTCTCCAGAAAAAATTACTCCAATTTGATCTACGATTCGAGTCATTTTGGTCACAGATGGCGCTGTAATCGACAAAAATCAAAATGGGTAAAAAATCGTTGACAAATGGCGATATCTTAAGAAATAGGTATCAAATAGCAAAATAAAATTAAATGTTTTTGATATTCTTACAAATGCTACTTAATGACACCATAACTGTCCACCCTATTTCTTGAGATATCGCCATTTTTCAGCGATTTTTTACCCATTTTGATTTTTGTCGATTACAGCGCCATCTGTGGCCGAAATGACTCGAATCGTAGATCAGATTGGGGTAATTTTTTCTGGAGAATCCGAATCTGCAATAAAAAATGGGGGTTCCCATTTAAGTTTTTTTACTCCTCCCTCCCCCACCTCCGGGGTCGAGTTTGGTATCATTAGATGTCCCCCTTCGAGACGAACATTTTTCATTCCACACTTTTTTTGATCCGATGTGTGGTTCTCGAGATATTTCAATGTCTTCAGATAAATTGAACACCCGGTATATATCCGAACCCCATTCATAACAAACGAATATTTTTCTTACACATTCAGAAATTCAGGAAGTGCGTCTCCGTGATCGCCAAACGCATCTCTCCTATTCTTTAACACCAGAAGATTTTAAAAAGTTCTCGCATTCGTATATCGACAGGTAACAGAATACTCAGCGAATACGTAACAACATTGGGTTTTTCTCTTTCCAAGAGTGCAACATTACAATTCGAATTTATAACTGAGGTCTATACATGTATATTTTGACGAGTGCTTTATAGGTTAGCAGCTTACCGTCTGTGGCGAAACATTTGATTTCTCTTTACGAAAAAAGTAGGCGGTCACTAATTATGGACATTAGAAGAAAGAAATTCATTATTTTTTAAATGGAGAAAAAAACTGTCATTTGAAAGATTCAAAATCCAGTTATGCCTAATTCTCAGTAGAATTTTCTCTATGTAGATGCGTAGAACCGATTTATTTAGCAAAAGATTAGCGCTCCACATTCACGTAAACAAACTTTGATATTTTTAGAAGCGTATTAACTTAGAACAAAAAATTAATTCCCCCGAAGAGGTTATAGGAAAGTAGCGGAAGCCCCGAGTTCATCTATTTTTTTACCCCTTTTATCCGCACTTTTTAGTCGTCTTTTTTTAAAAATCAAAAATCGATTTTCTCGAAAATTGTATTTAGAAAATGAAAAAAGGCTCAACCTTTTTACTTTTTTCATCACTTTCGCTCGAATGACATTACCTGCCATATGTTGCCATTTGAAAATGTTAATACATGTAGTTCTACAGACCATGTGACCGCTACCCCACCAACTCTAACCCCAAACTCAATAGTAATGTAGATCTTGCCTAGAAGAATCGGCATGCTTAATTTCACTTCTTTACATATCTATATACCATATAAACAGATGGACAGGCAATTGAAACTTCCAACGCCTTAGTCTTTGTGAAAATTACTAAATTTTTGGCACGAAATATAACAACAAAAAGCTCTCCGTGAGGTAAAAGACATTATCTTTAAATAAATATTTTTTTTCTTCAATATCTCTCATTCTCTTTTGTCTATTGCATACGACGGCGAAACAAACTGAATGGTAATACACTGTCAATCGGATGAAGTGCCATTCTATACAGAAATCTAATATTTCTTTTATTTGTATCATTAGCTATTGATTTCTCTTCCATTAAACATTTTTAAATGACTTGGATATCAAGTGCGTTTCATTGCAGAGACCAATGACGGATGGATTAAGCTAAAGGCGAAACTGACAATTTACAGAAAATCAATGGGGTGGAAGTGCACTTAATGAATTTAGATATTCAAAATCAAGTATAAATGGTGATAATTGAAATTTTCCCTGTCTCCAAGTGTATCTGCACTAAAAAAGACCTTTAAGTCTCCGCTTGTTATATCCCAAATTAATTGATAAATTCAGGATCTTACGTATAAATAGTGTAAAATAGGAGAGAAAAGAGACTATTTGAAAATATTTAGAGAAAAGAGACTAGACCATATTGATTAGAAACAAACCAATATTTATTTCTAAAAATGAACAACCATTGTTAGATTATTTATTACAAATATCATTTTGATTTTTTATTAAAAATGAGGTAATTAATGCATTTTTTGATTATTAACTTTTCCTACAAGCTCAGAAGTTTGTGATGCCAATTTTGTTGCATCGTTATTTACTTTTTCGGCGCTTTGTAACATAGCATGCGCTACTCGAATTTTGTTCATATTGTTTGCAAGTAATCCATTGGACAGTGTTTTTGTGCTTCTTCTAAAAGATTCTTGGCGGTCTGGGCTTTCTGCCATTCCAAGGATGCTGACTGAACCAATTTCTCTTCTAAATGACCTATTTTTTTCCTTCTTCTCCTTAATTTTATCTAATCTATCCTTTGCTTCCGCTTCTTCTTGCTGGGTTTTTTTTTTTTTTAATTCTACCTTTAATTTTTCTTTCACTTTTCTTTGCTCCTCTAGGTGTTTGTGGTAACGGTCTCTTGCACAACGACAAGAACTAATCATGCTTTTTGTAATTGGAATGTTTAACAGACCCCCATGAGCTGCAATAGCATCTCTGCAGTTAAGTCTGCCATTAAGAGTGTCGATTGACATTCTTAAGTTGCCATCATTTAAAACAGCGCCACTTATTCAAAATCCTCTCACTACTTTATCATTGCTATGCGACAAGGTGAGGCAAGCCTTAACTAAAGCAGTCAGTTGATACTTGATATTGTCAGAGGAGTTTGTTTTTTTTTTTCAAATACCGATTTCCAAAAGACGATGGCATCCACATTTTCATGCTGTAATTCCTCTACTTGAAGAAGGATACATTCATATCGTTCTGCATCTGGATCCACAATATGCTTAAGTAACCTTGCCAGCTGGGAAACCATGATTAGTGATTTACTGCTCTGAAGCATTTTCGGATTTAGTACTTGCAGCCATTTTATAATTTTTTTTTCAATAAGATATGATGCAGCAGTGCAGTAGAAATCCATCATCCCATTTGCATGAGACATCTTTGAAAGAGGGGGCATTGTTTACATACTGTATTGAATTATGAGCGATTCCCCTTATAAGAATGAACGGAAAGGTAACCGATTTTCTGCAGAAAACAACTCTGAGGAGTGGCTTTTTCAGCCTTTAACAACTTCCGTCTTCAACACTCTGGATAGAAGGATCGTAATAAGTTGTTCCAGTTCTTGATGCAACAGATGGATAAGTGGCTTATCACACGGACATAATCGGCAAAAGTTTTCAAAAACGCTAGCACTTTGACTGATAAAAATAATTTTTAGCTTTGTCGAAGGATCACGCAGCAGTAGCTGATTTTCTTACCTTTTTCACCTACATTTGACTCGTTTTTTAGCACCATATCCAAAAAGTATTTTTCAATGACCTCCCACAACAGGAGCAATCGACTGTACGCAGGTCCTAATGTAAGCCAGTGGGATGAACAATGTTTTAATATTCTCTTCTGTTCCATGCCTAAATCATTTTGCAAATTATAAAATGTTTCTTGTCGAACTGGCCATCCATCAAAATAACTGAAGTAGCAAAATCAACTCGTAAGATTCATGGTCATAAGTTAATAATGCTTTCTGAAACGCATTGTGGACCAAGTGAATGTTACACGTTCCAACATCTAACAGACCATGATTAGCGACAGCCAATAACTCTCCGTTAAATAATACGCCAAACACTCTTATTTGCATAAGGTCCATCGGATCCAAGCATTATCAAACCCTTAAGCAAAAGGCCGTTTTTTGATAAAGAATTTAAGAAGGTCTGGCTCAAAATTTTATCAGTTGCAGATTCAAGACTACAAACTTCGAGATGTCTTGAAATTATGCAGTCTGATATTTGTGACCAGTAACGAATCCTTAGCTGCAGCTTTTTTTTTTTTTTTGATTTTGCATTTGTAGATTCATCGAAACATACCGTTTCTCCAGCATCATTTATAATATCCTTTAAGAAATATGGTCCAAGATCATACGCAATCAGGTAAAAAATTTTAGTTTCGCCAAGAGTCAAATTTTTAAGAACCGCAGTCCCAAACATTGAACGAAAAACATCAGTTATGTTTAGAACAAGAAGCAGATGAATAATTTGATTCTCATACCTTTAAACACCACAGAATTTCCATTTGCATCATCTCCTCCTCCAACGTGAGTAAACCAATGACAGACGCTGAACTAACTGCATTCGATGGAAAATGCAACTGGCCATTGTCTTGTTGCGATTGTTCTCTATGCTTTCGTGTGTCACATGTTGAAATATTGCATAAAAACCTTTGTTCCCGACTTCAATTTCATTTTCACAAAATTTACAAACAAGTGACGTGTCCGAACGACGCAAAAATACCTCGCTGTATTTTCGTCCAGTGGAATCTTGCCGTAACAACCAGGAGTTTGTTATTCCACTACATTTGCCCATAGTAAAGTTAGGATTGCTTTTCAACTACGATCAGGATTGATGACTTAATATAACTAAAATGTTCTTATTCTTCTTTTTTAAGAGCTCTTGGAAGGTGTGTCCTTCTTTGAATAATAAACAGTTGCGAATCAACAAAAAACTTCACGTGCTTTACAACACATCAAAGCGGAAATGTTTAAATAGCATGAACAACCAATAGGCTTGCAGTCATCGAGAATCCCATATGCAAATGGCATCATCATAAATGAATTTTAGATTTGATGACGCTCCCTATAATGAAGGATTGATCGTTTCGGTTTCGATTTTGCTTCGCGGGCAGTAGATGAACATCGACCATAAAAAAAATCACGATTTTGTTAAGTGATCTTGCTTAAAACAGCGAGTTTAGCGAGAAATTTTGACAAAAGCGAATAATAAAGACGTTTTAAAAGTTAAAGCGAGAATAGCGAAAAAGGAGACTTCGTAAGATCCCTGTAAATTCTGTCAAGATCGTCGTTTTAGAAGTCTAATAAACTCAATCACATGCGCTGACTGCTCAATTGAAAGTGGACACATGTGGTATGAAACAGTCGTTTTATTTACAGCGTGTCTAATAGAGCGTACTGTCGCCTTTTGCCCAAAACACAGCGTCCACACGCCGTGGCATGCACCAGTTTCTGATAGCAAGCAACCGGTACTTTTGCCCACTACTCCTTTAAAGCCTGCACAAGTTGTATGCGCGTTTCCTGTCGCATTGGACACGTACGAATCTGACGCTCCAGTTCACCCCAAATATGTTCAGTAGGATTGAGATCTGGACTCTGGGCGGATCACTAAATTTCCTGAACATTATTCTCCAGAAACCTGGCGCTGTCAGCACGAGCCTTTTGGCACGGCGCACTGTCGGGCCGGATCACAAATGGCCCTTCACCGAACTGCTGCCACAATGTAGGAAGCATGGAATTGTCTAGAACCAGCGGACCAAGTCCAAACCAAGAGAAACACGACCACCGCCAAACTTCGCTATTGGGAAGACACGCCCCTGGCAAACGCCACACACAGGTGCGTCCATCCGATCTGTAGAGTGTGAAGTGTGATTCGTCGCTCCACATAATGCTTTTCCAACGGTCCATCGACCAAGACCTCTTGACGAGGCGCCTTCGTGAAGATGTCAGATGGAAACGGCCAGAATTGTGGTGAGCAAAACACTGGGTTCTTCATCACGATAACGCGCTCGCCCACCGTTCGTTCAGTACACAACAGTTTTTGACCAAGAATTCGATGACCTTCCTCCCCTAACTACCTTATGTATCGGAAGAACTGAATTGACAGTGTGACCCACTGGCGCGAATTTATTATACAACGTCAAAGAATGAAAAATCGCAATGCAACGTCTACAACTTCTAACAAAACGGCGTCTGTATAGGCGAGAGCTGCTTCATTCACGATGAAATTTCTTACCCTAGTTCACAAACAAGTACCTATTGCCATCCATCGGCGTGCACTGATACTATTTCACGTTTCGGTTATAGAGCTCCAATGCGGGAAAATTTGGATCGCAAACTTGAGTATTTGTTTAGAGGGAAACTTTTGAAAAAAAATCGTAAACTCTAAATGCAGAAAAATATCCCATAACATGATATGAGGTGATGATAAAAACTTAAAAATTATAAAAACAACAAAAGAAAAAAATACGTCATTCGTGCTAACTTTTTGAACTAGCGAGCAGCTCAGATCTACGTGGACGGACATATAAATGAATATATTCGTGCTAGTTTAAAAAAAGAACACGAATGACGTATTTTTTTTTCTTTTGTTGTTATAAACATATAAACCGACAATTTTAAATAATTATATAATTAAAAATATGGAACAAAACATATTTGAAAGACAAAGCAGAAGTTCAACGAATGCGAAAAACTGAAACAAACAGAAAAGAAATGAAAACAGCACGTCTCTTAACTGGTTTTAAACTAAATGAATTAAATTATCCATAGAAAATCAAACTTGAAAAATTATATAAAATAATGTATCTTTGAAATTAAAACTTATGAAGATTACACACACTAACAACAAATACTTCGAATAAAATATATATACAGGGTGAACATAAAGTCGCAGCCCATTTTGCAGATAAACTTTATTCATGAGGTTTATATTACAATAATAATATGCAGCATATTAGTACTTTTCAACGTGATGTCCATCAAGTTGAAAACACGTTTCCCAACGGGTCAGTGTAGCTCGAAACACCTTTTCCAACATCACTACGGTGATCTGTTGGCATGCGTGGCTGATGCGTTGTCTCAGCACTGTCAAATTTGCAGCCTTCGTCTTGTAGACCTGTTCCTTGATGAACCCCCAAGCGAAAAAATCCAATGGGGTAAGGTCGGGGGACCGAGACGGCCAAAGACGCGTGGATCCTCTTCCTATCCATCTGTCTGGTTGCGTGATCGCCTCTGATGCCCGAGTACGCGGGTTCGATCTCGGCCGAGGACGACGAGGATTTTTCAGGGGGAAATCCTGAGATCACGCACTTCCTTCGGAAGGGAAGGAAGTAAAGCCGTTGGTCCCGTGTAGTCGTTTGCCGGCTGCACGTTAAAGATCCCTTGCGAGGCAAAATTTGCGGCCCCCATAACGCCGTCCTGAAATGACCATAGTAGTTGAAAGGACGTTAATACCAAACAAACCAAACCAAACCATCTGTCTGGATAGACGTCGTTGAGGTAAGCTCGCACGTGTTTTGAACTTGATGGACATCACCTTGAAAAATACTAATATGCTGTATATTATTATTGTAATATAAACTTCATGAATAAAATTTATCTGCAAAATGGGCTGCGACTTTATGTTCATCCTGCATACCTGTCTCCTTGTTTGCAGGTAATATTTACGACTGCGAATGTCGTAGTAGGAGCATTCATGCGCTTGACAGAAGGGAAAAAAAGACCACAAATTTGGGGAACACGTTTGGGCAAATTTTCCTGCTATAAATGCTACAAAATTTAAAACAATCGATGGGAAGAAGTGAAAAGCACCGGTGCACGACAAACGATGTCAACGGTAAAGGCGAGGCGACAGTTCCGGTAACAAAGGTGACAGCCGCAAGAGACCCTTCCGAACAAGAACAGAAAAAAAAAAGAGAGAGAGAGAGAGATGGCACTAAAATTAATTACAACACAATCCAATATTATCAACAACTATTAAAACACACAGCAAGAAAAAAAAGAAAAGGCTAGCGGGGAGCAGATGAGGATAAAGTTACAAAGAATTTGACCCTGCCAGAAAAGAGGGAGTAGTACTTTGTTCATCTTCAACGTAGAAGACATTAATTAAAAGTTAGCGAAAACTGCTGTGCTAAGCGAAGCGGATTTCCCCCAAAAAGTGGGCTCAACTATAGCAATAACATTCTCAGGGGCGCAGTTTTGTTTAATCAAAATTTATCTATAGTACTGTAGTAAGCATTTCCGGGCAAGAGTATCTCTTCGCGCCACTGCTTTATTACTCTTACTCCCTTTCCTACTTTTTTTCTTCTTTTTCAATCGGTTTAATTTGTTGGCTATACCAAGGCTTCTCAACTTTTTCCACTTGCGAGCCCTTTGAATCGAGCACATATTTTCGCGAACCTGAATATAGAAGTATATAAACTGGCAATAAGAATTAAAGCTGCGACCCACACTTTGAGAAGCTGGGCTACATAAAGCATACAACGCCTTTCATGACGCACAAAGCTGCCTGGTACGAAAGATCATCATAACTATTTATAGTAAAGACTAGTGTTAACGCCCGTTTTTAAAACGGGAAAATAAAAATTGCATAATAGCATTAAGGTCAGTTTTAAAAAACGGGAAAAAATGTGGACAAATTTTAAAAATGGAGAAAAAATTTTAAAAAAATTACTTCTTTTTTAAAATTGGAAACAGAAAATTTATCGAAGAAAAAAACTTCACAGAACTTCATTTAACTGAAGCATGACGGAAAGGCGTTTAATTAGCTACAAGAGGACTCCTTTAAAAGGGTTAGGCAGAAAGTGTCACTTTGCGTTTAGGACTACCATGGTTTAGGCCTTCAAATCCCCATCTCTATAATCATGGATCCAATAATAACTGATGAACTGTCCCCGTGGACCAGCATACCGAGGGATATCAGCATAAATTAATTATCAACAATTTGAAACTCAAGGATGTTAAAGGAGATGGCTGTATTCCGTTGTGTTGTCTCAAGCAGTTAGACATGTATGGGATTGATAAAATTAAGCAGTTATGTTTGAACATTATTGCTCAGCGAAAGATCCCCTTGAAATTAAAGCAATCGCGCATAATACCAGTGTTTAAGTCCAGCTGCCAAGATCAAGTGGTCAATTATCGGCCGATAACGACATTATCACCTCTAACAAAGATTGTTGAAAAATTGCTATTTTCTGACCTAACAGGTACTTATATCCAAAAATTCCAGCTCAACAGTACGGCAGCCGGCCCGGCCGGAGTGTTTTATGGATCCCTATTAAACTATATACCCAGGCTGTTGAATCACTTGATAAAGGACTGAAATTTATAATTGCCCAGACTGACATTTCAAAGGTGTTTGACACCGTCTCCAGGGACCAATTACAGCAGGACCTGCACGCCTTTAGTGTCATCGAACCTTATAATGAACCTGATCAAGGATCATTTCATGGATCGTACAAACCAAGTACAATAGCTACTCATTACAAAACCGTCCAACATGGGTATTATACAAGGTTCCACTCTGGGTCCCCTTATGTATGCGGTGGCAACAGCTGCGGCGTATAACCATCGGTTTAAGTTTTGTATCCTTAGCTACGTCGATGATAATTTTCTGTATACGACTTTTCACCCGCAGGATCTAACAAAAACTTGCATCTTTTATATTAAGAGACAACCCACGATTTGTATAAGGACAAAACCGTTGTCTTCATAGCCTCAAAGGACGATCTGAGTGGTAATACCATCAAAATCTTAGGGATCTCTTTTGACGCTAAATTGCAATATTAATGTATTAACGGATCGAATTGTCATTAATTTCCAGCGAAAATTATACGAGAGTTGGGGCAAAAGTCATGGCAAGTATTTTTTTTCTTGAAGATACCAGTCCGGTTGGAAAATGTGACATATACAGACAATGAATATCGTTGGACAATGAATTCGCACTGAAATATCGTAAAAAGTATCACACATGGTGCGGCAAAAATGCTGAGGCTGATGGCATTCAGCGCCTCCCACATCGTTGGCAGCGTGTGGTGACAGTAGCAGGGGACTACTTTGAGGGTCTTTAGGCCCAGGTTTGTCATGTCAACTTTATGTGTACTGTGTTGTCATTCTTTTGCACCGTGAAGGCATATTGCCCTGTATACTACCGTAATAAATTAGTGTGTTACGATATTTCAGTGCTATTCATTGTCCACACATGTAGTTAACACCTTGTCCTTTCGTCTGTATATGTCACATTTTCCAACCGGACTGGTATCTTCAAGAAAAAAAATAGTTGCCATGACTTATGCCCCAACCCTCGTATTTCATAAAGACCGTATCTACCACAAAGACATTGCAAGGTATATTTTAACATTGTACACCCAATGTTGGATTAGAGTGTGATATTCTGCGGAAGTGCGAAAAAGCGCCGATTACACCGCATTGCTGTTGCCTACAATAACGTTATTCGAATGGCCTTTAATCTTTCCAAGTAACAAGCCATAAGCTCTATTTGTCTACATTATAAGCTAGGTGCAAGCGCAAAGTGTGCGGACTCTGGTGAGCGTTTCTTGCGTTAGCTTCGGGAGAGCTCCTTTGTTTACATGCGTTCACAAAGTAAAACAAAAGGCAAAAATAAACTAATTATTACTTTTGTGCTAAATAGTAGGTATATCAATTAACTTTAAACATGTCAAATAACAACTACTGTATAGTAGAATGTGGTAATACGTATAAAACTGCCAAAAAAGCAGGATAAATCAATTCATTTCTACAAGTTCGCTTCCAGGCAATGGGAAACTGAACGGAGGCAAAAATGGATCCAGTTTGTGAAACGGAAAACGTAAAATTTTTTTAATCAAATAAAATATTAATTCAATATCATAATTTAATTACCACTGAACAATATGCTCAACAGAATTACAGGTGAGGGATGGATGCCCACCTCAAACTCGTATGTATGCAGCGATCATTCCAACATGTTTGAAATCCAATGTGACTCTCAAAAAAGTTCAACGCTTTCAGCGGTAATTCACGGTCAACAAAAGTAGTGAATGTTTAATATTTCCCAAATTTCGCTGTTTAAGTCACAATGAAATTTTGTTAGCACTCACTTTAATATGATTTTATAAGTAGGTTTATTTATGCTTGTTTAGGCAGGCATTGTCCGGTAATAACACTATGACTGCTATAAATTTCTTCGTTCACAGAATCCATATGCTTTGAATCAACTAAGTACTTCCCTTTTTTATGGTACTAGCTCGAAAAGATGAGCTGTAAATTGTTTTACAAAAAAAACTAGTTTAAGCACATTTTCCAAGCTGAGTGTCAATTTAAAACTCTTAAATACCAGCTAACTCAATGTAAGCATTGCGTTTCTCTCCTGAATCTAGTTGATTTAGCCTCCACCAGATGCGCATTCACTAGCGCTCCTAGCGGCATGCACCAAGCTTATAAGTTGGCTACGCTTGAGGCTTTAAGGAAAATAGGATTGTTGTCTGAACTGTCTAATGTGTTTCGATGCGATGATCACCCGACTGCATTTGTACGCCATTGGTTAGGTGCAGAAGTTGGGCTCCGTTCAACTAGATATGGGAAGTTTCAAATACCTTTTTTAACAACAATTTACTACTTCGATTCCTCCTCTGCTTCGATTGCTCCTCTACTTCGATTGCTACTCCACATTTCGAGACCGACACTTTCCTTATAATGCGATACGACTCTGGAACAATCTACCATTAGAAATAAGGCACCTCCCGCTAGAGTGCACAGCTCAAGTTTGCCGTTTATCGTGGCGTCATTTTAAAATTCAACTAAAGAGTTATTTTATTGACAATGGTATATACAATGATACTTTGTGCGTTGGCTGTTATCCTTATTAATTTACGCCCTATGATGTGCTTAATTTAAATAATAATAATAATAATAATAATAATAATAATAATAATAAATCCTTTGGCGAAAATTATTTTCTTAGAAATTCTCTTTCCACATTTTGTTGTTTTATTTCCAACAATAGCAAGTTTTATAGTTACTGTTGTAACGTCTACAGCCAACATCTCCTGAAGAGAAAGCCTCTGCACGGAAACCGTCATACATTGTTACATCATCATAGCACGGTCTTTTAATCCCCTGGTCTGTTCACACGCGCAAATTCCGTTGTTGTAGTCAACAATGGAAGAAGCGCTTTTAGTCCCCCTCTATTGCGTGAATTTGGCTACATCTCAAATTTAACAATAGAATTCAACTGATGTTACGTATTTGTTGCTGAACCGTGACCAACGAGAGAGAAGGCCTCCGCAATGAAAGTGAATACATTGTTACATCATATAGTTAGTGCATTGTTATTCGTATTTCTACCAATAATAAGCCCTGAATTTGCACTATCTATGATGATGTAACAATATATTCAGTTTCATTGCGGAGGCCTTCTCTCTCGGTGGTCACGGCTGAACACGTAATAGCATAGTCTTTTAATCCCCTGGTCTGTGCACAGGCATTGAATTCCATTGTTTTAGTCCAACAATTGAATTGCTGTATTTACTGAAAAGTCGTTTTTTGCCCCCCTCTCTTGAATGAATTTGGCTACAGCTCAAACTTAACAATGCATTCTAACGATCTCACAACGTAACAAAACTGTCAGGTAATGTTACGTATTTGTTGCTGAACACGTAATAGTAGCTGACAGTTTTGTTAAGTAGTACGATCGTTAAATTGCATTGTTAAGTTTGAGCTGTAGCCAAATTCATGCAATAGAGGGGGTAAAAAACGACTCTTCAGTAAATACAGCAATTCAATTGTTGGACTAAAACAATGCCGTGCACAGACCAGGGGATTAAAAGACTATGATAATAGTAGCCGACAGTTTTGTTACGTTGTACGATCGTTAAATTCTATTGATAAGTTTGAGATGTAGCCAAATTCACGCAATAGAGGGGACTAAAACCGCTTCTTCCATAAATACAGCAATCCCATTGTTGACTACAACAACGAATTTGCGCGTGTGAACAGACCAGGGGATTAAAAGACCGTGATCATAGTACTGCAAATTCAGGCCTTATTATTGGTAGAAATACGAATAACAATGCCCTACTTAGATGATGTAACAATGTATGAAGTTTCCGTGCACAGGCTTTCTCTTTAGGAGGTGTTGCTACAGCGAGGCTAACGAGAAATAAGTCTTTCTCGTTAGCCTCGCGTCTACAGGCTGAATCACAATCACCACACGCACATACAAAACCCATTGGAAAACAATCCATGACGTCACAAACTGCATCACGAAAACAAAACTCCAGAGATAATGGAAAAATGTATTAATAAAAAAAACTGGGGGGGGGGGGAAAAAAAAAAATTGGGAATTTCCCCCCCCCCCCCCCCCATCGCTCCTTACACTGTCAGAAGTAATCATAAAAAAAAGTTGGTTCCCAGGTATTTTTTTTTGCAGGGGCTGAATCTTTAAAGGGGCCACAGAGTAGAGAGGGACACACAGAAAGAGCTTGGATTTTAGTAATACACGAGAGTTAAATCCCGTTTTAAAAACGGGAATTTTTTTTTTCAAGAAGGACTATACAGGGTGACAATAAATTATGACAACTCATTGTGTACAAATTTTTTAATCCAAAAAACGAAAAGTACAGCAATTGACAACTAATAAATAGAATATGGTCCCTTGGTAATAGCATGTTCATTCGGTTTCGAAGTGGGCTCCTTTGGCAGCGATACAAAGCCCCAAACGTGTCTTGAAATTTTCAGCAATGGATCGTAAGTCGTCGGGCGACAATCCGTCCCATTCTTGGCGTAGGGACTTCTTCCAGCGACTGGTGTGGCGTTTAGCACAGGTCCTGGCTTCCAAGATCGACCACTCAAGGCAATCCATCGGATTCAGATCCGGCGAGTTGGGCGGCCACTGCTGAGACGTGATGAAATCCGGAAAATGGCTCTTGCACCACTCCTGCGTCATTTCGCTCTGTGAGCTGGTGCAGAGCCTTGTTAAAAGGTCCAATCCGCATTGCCGAAATGCTGCCGAGCCCAAGGAAGTACCACAGCCTCGAGAATGTCACGACGGTAAACTTGTTGGTTGATTTTGACTCCTTGGTCCACGAAAACGAGGGGTTTTCATGGTCCTTGGTCTTGCCACTGGCACAAATTCCGCCGCAGACTATCACGGACTGCGGATTTTGGCGACGTTCGATGACTGCAGAGGTGCCGGGTGCCTCTGCTGACCACACACTGTCGTTTTGGTGATTGTGTGCCTGCTCCACAGTGAAGAGCTGCTCATCTGTGAAGAGGATGCGCTTCTATTTCTCAGCTGCGCGCATTCAAAATACCTTGTTAATCTGAGAACGCATTAATACCTTCGAAGAATAACCTCTTTCTAATTTACTGTCTTTAACAAGAAGGATGCATATTTTTGGTTGTTTAAAGGAACTTTTTTCATCCTTATGACGACCCCAATCCAATCTCCGATTTTAATCAACTATTTCAGGACTACTCTGAATACGTAAATAACATTGATATCCTTTCAAAATGAGGTAGGTTATCCTTTTCTTTTTCAGCGTTTTTGATATTTTGTTTTTAAAACATTCGTCGTTATTTTAATAAGAAGCGTTCTCTGAACACGCGAACAATACTGTTGCATGTAAAAAACTAAGGATGTTGGTTTTTCCGAAATACTTAAACCTATATTCATACCAGGTTCAGATTCGTTGAAATCCTGACTTTCCCATGTTTCGGCTAACGATGCTTCCAAGCAGTTTTTCAGACAATATGCATTTCTTTTATGCACAAAACGTCACAGTGCCCACGCATCTGTCCGAATTAGAATGCATGATGCAAGAAAGAAGTCTATATAAAATTCTTTTCTTTCTTTTTTTTTGATAGAAAAAATTTAAAGCAGCAAATTTCATAACGTTCTTTATACAAAAATTAAATTTTCATAGCATTTCTTAGTAATAAATTTTATTCAGCGAATAATTGAAGTTAGCATGGCACAATTCGGTGATGATGTGTGCAAGCGCGAATCAGAGAGCATTTATTAACGATCTTAAAAAATTTGATTCATTTCCGTGAAAAATAAAATCCAGCAGACATTAAACATCAAACGCCTGAGAAGTTTGAA